>JAQGAV010003572.1:0-12172 GCA_034691345.1 Phasmarhabditis papillosa | reverse complement strand
TGTTTCTAATTAGAGGAAAACCGCTGAAATTCCTCAACAAGGACGAAAATGGTCAAAAAACGAGTGAAAATGCGGGTTTGAGGCTATAATTAGGCAGATTTGAAGGTAAAACAAAGAAATTCTAGAGGAGCGGTGGAAAAAATAGTAAGCAGTGGTGAGAATATGGGGAGAACCTGTTTTGAAATATGGTTTCCGAAATTTAGATGTTTATGTACACATAGAAGTTTTGAGTTAGATTTAGACTAAGAACTGTTTTCGTTTTATAGGATTCTTGGTACTTGCAGATTGAACCTGTTGAACGGAACTAGGTTTCCTTAGCTCAATTGAATTCAAAATAATAGACCTCAAAGATACATTCATTTTGTTGGACGCGGCCGCAACTCGTGATTCTGATCTTGAAAACAAGCTATTGCAACAAACATGTTTGAAAACGATTAGTATATGTATTTTTAAGTTCTCCAAAAGATGATACCTATCTGACTCGTAACGTAAGGATAGGCTTAATCATTGGATACATATCCTGTATCACATAATCTTAGTGTTTGCACACACAGTTAAATACGTCATAGCGTGTCTCGTTGAAATAGTTATCAGGATCTTGAGACATAAAAATGTAGTATTTTCTAATACGAATCGAGACAATACATTGTTTTTAAAACAAATGAAATTGATTTAAAATAAAGAATAAACAAAGTAAGTATCTAATTAAGAAATGGTTTTACAACTGAGCTAGGGCTCCTTTTTGCTGTTTAATAAAGGCTCTGACCTGGCCGTGCAGGTGAACGTAATCGTAAAACGAACATCATGTTATTTTAGAGCTGGCGGTTATCCGGCCGGCCCGGCCCGGCCTGACTTCCAGAATTTCAGGCCGGGCCGGTCCTGGCCAAGCCGGTAACCAGCTGTGGCTCTAATAATTCTGTATCAAGAGCTACGTCTGCAACTCAGTATCACGAAGAGCAGTGGTGTTATAAAAAACGAATGTACTTTTAAAGAAAAGGCTCCCTCTAAGCAGAATCCAACCATTTACCGTATGAATTTTATATAACCCCTCACTGCGGTGGAGACTTAGCTAATGATACAGATACTATTAAAGAATATAGGATTTGTGAGCAATTTACCGAAAAACCGGTAAAAAGTTTCTGGGGTGCAATGAAATAAGAAAAACTATTTACAGAAAAGGAACCATTCATACAGGGGGTGGTTATCCGGCCGGGCCGGTAACCAACTCTCTGGATTGAACTGAATTTAAGAAAGTATTGTTAACTAGGTAATATTGACAAATAACTATAGTACTGTCTAGCAATATAATATATAGTTATTTGTAATTTCCTGTGGGTTACTGTAGCTGTCAATTATAACTGTGTATACCTTCGTCTTTCTTGAATGACAGTTGGAAGTCAAGAGGAAGAATAGGATTTAAGAACAGAAAAGGGCCAGTTCAGGGTCAGCCAAATATGAACTATAAAGTTTGTAAAAAGTGTTAATAAAAATATAACATCTGAATAGAATATAGTTATTGAAGTGTGGGATAAAATGTTGGTTCTTTATGGCTGTGAAGTTAAGTTGAACCAATTATATAAATATATATTATAAGGAGTTTTCTATAAATCAACATGTTCTTTTAAAAAAATATCTGCCTTTTCAAAAGTACTTAGGATTAGTTTTATAAGCATAGAATAACTCCAAAATCGAACTTCGCTAAATAACAACACAATATGCTCCATAAAAAGCTCATATTCGAAGTAAACTGACTATAAGAAGTTATGTTAGTTAATTTCAAGAGTTATAGTCAACAGAAAATATGTAAATCCTTGTTTCAGAGAACCTTGAACAGTGCCAAAATGTTTCTAATTAGAGGAAAACCGCTGAAATTCCTCAACAAGGACGAAAATGGTCAAAAAACGAGTGAAAATGCGGGTATGAGGCTATAATTAGGCAGATTTGAAGGTAAAACAAAGAAATTCGAAGAGAGCGGTGGAAAAATAGTAAGCAATGGTGGAAATATAGGGGAGAACCTGTTTTGACATATGGCATCCGACTTTTACATATTTATGCCCACATAGAAGTTTTGAGTTAGATTTAGACTAAGAACAGTTTTCGTTTTTGAGGATTATTGGTACTTGCAGATAGAGCCTGTTTAAAGGAACTGGGTTTCCTTAGCTGGATTGAATTCAGAATAATAGACCTCAAAGGTACATTTATTTTGTTGGACACGGCTGCAACTCGTCTTACTGATATAGAAACCAAGCTATTGTAACAGACGTGTTCGAAAACGATTAGTATATGTATTTTTAAGTTCTTCAAAAGATATTACCTATCTGAATCGTAACGTAAGGATAGGCTTAATCATTTTATACATATGTTTGCTCACACAGTTAAATACGTCATAGCGTGTCTCGTTAAAAAAGTTTTCAATATCTTGAGACATAAAAATATAATATTTTCTAATACAAATCGAGACAATACATTGTTTTTAAAAACAAATGAAATTGAATTAAAATGAAGAATAAACAAAGTAAGTATTTAAATATACAGCAATACTCAAAAGCAAACAAAATAATTTTATTAAGAAATTGTTTTACAACTGAGCTAGGGCTCTTTTTTTATAAAAGAAAGGCTCTGACCTGGCCGTGCAGGTGAACGTAGTCGTAAAACGAACATCATGTTATTTTAGAGCTGGCGGTCGTAAAAGTTTCATTGAGTCCTAAATGCCCAATGGGAGGTTAGAATTACAACAAAAGGGTATTTTAATAAGAAGAATACTTTATTGTTTGTAAGATTGTAAACTAAGAGTATTGGGTATTATTAATTGAATTGGCACACTTCCTGATTTTGCAGAGAATTCCTTGGGGAAAGGTGGGGTTGACTGAAAAGTGAACTCTTAACAATCTTGAAAGATTGTTTAGGAAATGGATAGTGTAAGCTTCCTGCAAGATTAACCATTTAGGGAACTCGAAGACTCTAGTGTTTGATCCAGTAAAGCAATCCGTTTCCTTTTCTAACTTAAACTCTGATCATTAACCGAATTAGGGAGGGGAATTTGGCGGGCCGGCCGGGCCGGGCCAGGGCCAAAAATTTGAGAAACGGACCGGCCGGCCTTTTCCCAGCCCTAAACCGAATGACTAAAAAGATTTAATTCACAAACCTTCCTGACTGATTGCCTATTAAACACTGCCCGCTCCTAATTTATGTTTTAAATGTTCTTAAAAGTTTTGATAATATATATAAATAAGTGTAACTAGACGTTGACGTTCCTCATTTTCATATAAAACTGCCCGCAGTTTTATAAATTACAAAAAGTCGACGAACATATGTGCAAATTAGAGCTAAATGTCATTTTTTGGCGCCCAACGAAGTTGAAGTTCAGTCTAGGAAGATAGTTCTAATATTCTTTAAGGAAATATCTTATTAACAATGTAATATTCAATACAATATTTATTACCATAATAATATAGTCTATAACAAACGAGCCACAAACAAACGAGATTTTGCCACAGAACGAACGACTTTTGAAACCTTAAACAACACCGCTCCCTGCAGTCTTTTGTGTGTTATGTACTGTAATTTATCATGGCGATGATAAAAGTTTACTTGTGCTGGATAGTCATGGAGCTCAGTAATTGTCGTTCTTTTCAGAAGGTACGTTTCCAAATAACAACAACTCTGCCAATTGAAACTGCCGATATTCAATATCCTTTCCAGGCTCTGACAAGATGACCCCAATACGAGACGGGGGGATCGATTTAGGATTACCCGGGAAGGTATGGAATTTGTAGATAGGGCTTCTGAAGCCCGTGTGTTAACTCATTATCGTTCCAGGACATTTGAGCGCCAGTTCTGGGCACTCAATATGTACCATTACCTCTAAAACTAGTAATAAGAACATTAAGGAAGGACATGACATATACAACATGCATGGTTCCTAGTGAAGAATATTTCCGTTTCGCCCCTAAGCTCATGACGTAATTACCTTCTTATCTAAAAGGCTGGTGGGGCTGTTTCAAGTATAGAATTACTTTATGGTTTTGATTAGGCTCATCAGATGGGCCCATCCTTGAATTACTAATCATAAAAATAAAAAACAGTAACATGTAATATTGCGAACTTACTTCTTACTGTTTGTGGCATAACCAAGGGACATCGCTGTAGAATAAATTTCAGTTGTTCTAATTTGTTTAGATTGTATGTTTAAAATTGTACATATGGTGTGTAGTTTAATGTTTTATTTCCATTCCGTGGAACCATTTGCGTATTGCTCTACCGTGTTTTAGTTTAAGTTTTTGTCTTATTGCGCGGAAGCGGAATACAGTTTTGAAGATTTACCATTTAATTAGATATGGTTGGAAGCCGTTTGCTATAAATGCTTTATAAAGAGTAATAATTTTGATTTCAAACTCAACTTTATATGTGCAATTCCTGTGAAATCTTAGTATTTCGCCAGTAATTACATTGAGACTAATGTTAGTATGTATGTTGGAATCTACCATGGGGTATCTAATAATTGCAAAACTGTACGCGTCCGTTTTATTATACAGGTTTGAAGTAATCTGTCTCTCTTTAATTGAAACCTGTAAGTCTAGATATGCACCTTCGTCAGTTTTCTCATTAGTCTGATTCAGTTGTAAACAGTCATGATACATGTTTTTGAAACTATTTAAATATTGTTGTATGTTACCTGTACAAAAAAGTAAGTCGTCCACGTATCTAGTAGCTACTATTCTTTCCTTTTTGAACAGATCCGAATTTTTCATCACGTATTTCCCTTCCATACCCAGCAATGTAATGTCAGCGATAATTGGTGAAGCGGAATTTCCTTGCGGGATTCCAGTATGTTGCTGGTATATTTGGTCTCCGTATTTTATGAAGCTGTTACGTAGTATATAGTCAACTAAGTGTAATATGTCGTTCCTGTCTAGTGGTAGTGACTTGTTCATTTGCGTGGACTTTGTGTATGCAAAATTGTTAGTGTTCTTATAGTATCCCTTATGGGTAACATATAATGAAAATTTTCACAAAATGGTTCCAAATTCTATTCCGACAAGTAATTATAAGCTATAACCTTCTTTCATCCGGGATTGAGAGTCATAAAAGTGTCAACATGTAGAGTTGCGCTCTAATGCTAACTTTTGGAAGCGAAATGTAACTAAGCCAAAACGGAAATGAGTGACTTCAAAACATAATGCATGTAAATTTTCAGAAGAATGCTAAGTTAGGATGAGCCATAGAGAAGAGTATTTTCGGATCGAGCCGTGTCTAACCGAAACCTAGTATTAAAACAGTTGAGTTTACCTGTAATAACAGCTTGTCGAAGTCGGAAGACTCGTTATGTACAGAATGTAATTGTAATATGCTCTTCTACTTTTATAGTATTTAGCTAATATCAGTTTTGTAATAAATTTTGGCTACTGGAAAGGTTTTAAAAAATCACTCATATCATTTTGTTCAGTCTGTCTTAGAGAATGGGTTTAGCTCTCTTGGTTCTCATAATCCGTGAAAATCTGGATGTGGATGTAGCACCCATAGCCGCAGAGGTCTTGTAAATCATCCGCTTACTTATCTTGTGTTTCATATAACCGAAGACTGAATTTTAAAACGGTCTTACTCAATCCAGAAGATTCAAGAACGAAGGGCACACAACCCTACGACTAGCAACTATGCCGTTATTGTGTAATTTATTCAAACACGGAATTCAACATTTATTGATTCTGAGATGAACGAACAAGAGACATTACAGAATGCTGGTTTCCATTAAATCTTCCTTTGCAGCAAATAAAATTCCATACAACAAATCGATAGTCATTAATGAACATAAAAATAATTGAGAGATCGATATTGTTACAACTAAAAGGTGGCCGAAGAACATTGACTGTCGGTTAAGATATGATAGTACAAAAGTGATCATAGTGGGTGTGAAGCAGAGAGTTACCGGTACTACCGTCTAAAATACATCGATAGCGTTTATTTTTTAAATATTATTTATTCATATTTTACGAAACACGAGATCACAGATATTTGTAGGATGAAGTGAGACGAAGGGACCAAAGGGAGCAAGGGCTCCATTGGACAGCACCTGGGGAGCGGAGGCGGCGTTCATGTTCTGGTGTTTGTTGTATATTATGAAAACAGACACGAAAAACAGTTAACGAAGACAAAACCCGGAAAAACATAACTCGTGAAGGAGCTACCATAAAAATACCAGCTCAAATGGATCAAGTTTTTTGCATCATGAATTTTCGACATTTTTGATATTTTTGCGAATAACTCGGCAACACGTGAACAGATCCAATCAATATTGGTACGTTTTACATAGTTCATGAAGGTAGTGTTACCTAACAATGTTTTCGTCACTAACCAAAATACTTGGTTTGACCAGTTTTTCTGCAGCTACTATATACAAAGAAACACAATTGTAACTTACTTGACATAATAACATTATAAATAAATTTCTCTGTACTAAGCCCACCCTCACAGAAACAGAATGGGAAAATCGCTTGAAGCTAACAAATATTTTATATGTGGCAAACGATATTATTGTAGTGCTCACAAGGAATAGTACGATGAAAAAGAAAACAGCTACAATCGTAGAAGGTAATATACTTCCTGTTGAGTCCTGGAGGTTAACTTAACAATTATTCCTGTTAATTCAACTCACATAAAAATGAAGTCCAACATAAGGCTGAATGGTTAAATTGATACTCTGGTCTAGTAGTAAAGGTTGAAATTCCTGTGACTTAGCTTTGTTCGGGGGAAAAAGCCAGTACATTTGAAATATCCACAAGAATAAAATAGCTACATAGTTAGATAGCAAAAGTATAGCTTTTCTCGAGTCTGAGAACCATATTAGCTTGTCATTGCTGAAACGATAACAAGTTAATCGTAAAAACTTTTCAGAGGAAAGTTATTTTTGTAATGTTGCATCAAAAACAATCTAAATTTTGATTACATCTAAAACCGCTGAGAAATTTCTATGTGGCTCTGTGTTTCTGTATAAAGTGTCCGGAACGATATTTCCCCGCTAATCTCGCCCAAGCTTGAGTCAACACGTTGAGTACATGAGACTTTTATTAGATGTAAGAATAGTGACCGAATGCTTATCGGCATTCACATAGGTCTTAAAAAGGCACCATATCTAAGGTGCCAACACAATTAGGTCAAGTAACATTCAAATTGGGTAACGCCCAGATGCCGTCTGCACGGATAGAAAATATAACGTTTTACTAGTAAAACGTTTCCTGATAAAACGTTTTCCAGTAAAACGTTTTCCACCTAATTGTCGTTCGATTTGATTTGTTAAGCAAAACGTTTTCCTGGAAAACGTTTTCCGTGAAAAGTCGTTCCGTGCATACCGAATAACGTTTTCCCGTAAAACAACAATTATCCGTGCATACCGAATAACGTTTTCCCGTAAAACAACAATTATCCGTGCATACCGAATAACGTTTTCTAGGAAAACGTTTTATTTTTACCCGTGCATACGGCCTCAGGCTTTATACATGACAAAAGTTGTAAACTCACCTGCAAATTGCAAAATACCGATAGACAAACGAGTATACCATATTGAGAACTAATGTAAGATAAGCACCGCTAAAAACTAGAAGAAAATGATACCCGATATGCTGAGGAAACCAGGTAGAGGTGGCAATTAGTAACCAGCCATTACAAGTGTCGACTACCTGAAAATGTTTTCAAAAACAGTGAAAGGGTCTAGTCTCAAACGATTTCTAGGCACTCTTAGGAAATTTTGTTGCAAAATAAAAAACAAAACCTCAATTTGGAATTTTGATTCAAAACTTACCGGTAAAGTTAACAGAGTACTCAATGAGAAAAACCAAGACACTGTCGTATACATTAGTATCAGATACTTATATGTACCCATTTCCGGGCTAGATCTGAAATTATCGTACTTGGCTTACGTATAACATTTATGTTAGCACTTACCTAAGGAAGATTACTGCCCATAAAACTGTATTGAGTATAATAGAAGTGCCACTAACGATATATATCATATTCTGAATGAAGGTAACTACCATAGTAGGCAGGAAAGTGGTAAATCTCTACAGTACGCTATTTGATATATTCAGATATATAAACGATCATAAATTTTATAAAATAATTATAGTCTAAAACAATGAAAACATTCCTTACTTATGTTTTCTTTGTCAGTGTCCGGATAGGATAATAAGTGCCCTAACTTCTTGGTGACTAAATGAAGCGTCACCAATCGAATGAAACAATTAAATTACATTCATTAAGGGAACATGCCATTCTTAACAAATTTCTTGAACACGTGAGTCGAAGATCGTGGGAGTGAGCGAACAATGTGTGAACATGAGGCCAAAGGTTTCTTAATTTGTACTCGGTCGATATGTGTACGAATGAGAGAAAGTATATACAAAGTCACTAAGAGATAATTTGAACTGATAGTAGTCGTGTCGCAACAAAATGGTTACAATAGTTATTCCCAGTTTCGAAGATGAGGAGGAGTGTCCTGATCTTAATATTAGGTGTTCATTTTAGGTAAATCGTGTAATAATTAGTTCAGTATATGTATTAATATTTACTGCTAATATTTATTTCAGCGACCAGCATTCTATTGTACATTTCCAAAACAAAGTTGAAGTGGCAGACAGTTGAATTTTCTCTAGGCAACTACAAAATACTAGGCAACTAAAATACAGTGGACAAATTCTTTCGTTTATTCACATTGTTTTTTTTGAATCACAACTTTTTCTATTTCGATTGAGTAGCAAGCCGGCAGGGTTACTGAAAAATGTTCGGCAATTCATCTTGCTGGTATCAAATTGAAACCACTTGAATAGAGTATCTAAACCAATACTAGAAATTCATATGCGGACTGTCGAACTTAACACAGAAACCCCTGCACTTGTAACCGTGATCCACATTTTGAACTTTTAAGCGATAATAGTTAATACTGCCGAATCCAATTCCTCTCGTTAAAAATATAGTTGAAATTAAATAAATTTCCTGCATGTCTTGTAAACCAAATGCTTATTTTATGAATAGAATTCAAAAATGCATTGCATTATATTGTTATCTCTGTGTTTCTGGACAGTTTGTTACGGTCTGCCAACTCAAAGGGGTTAGTTACTCAATATAAATGAAATCAGTCGCTTACTACATATTGACCTACGTTGGTCGTTTTTGAATCGACCACCTTAATTTGAAAACGTTCCCTTGTTAGGTTACTAATGAAATGGCTCTGAAATTTTTCATTGTCTTGGCCGTTATGGTTCACTACCTGAGTTAAATATATGTACAATTTACAAAATCATCTAATAGCGTGTGTTTTAGTACGAAGAGAATCGGAAGACAACAACCCTTGGAGTAATCCAGCCGTGTTCGAGCAGATGCCACCCTTATGGAAAGAATTTCAAATAAAGGTACGGTTAATAAACGTTAAATAGAGAGCGCAAAAATGATTATGGAGTACTACTTGCGTATTGTGCATGAGTCTTCGTTTTTCTAAGGTTTCTGAAGCCATATTTAGCCATATAAAGTAACCTATTACTTTATAATGAACTAATATGAATCTCATAATACAGCGCTGAAAGCCCTGTTCTTTCGACAGATCATAGAAACCGCGTTATTGAATATCACTGCTACCTATTGTGAAACTTGGTTTGCAGATTGCTGCAGATAAATATGCATTCTAATTTTAATGTCAAACCATTTGCTTTAAAAAAAATTAGTGAATGCTTTGCAGGCAATTCTGGTAAAACTGATATCTGGTTATATAGACTACAACCTTTTCAGGAGAAAGGAATATCTGAAACAAAGCCCAGCGGTATGTCGTTTTGTAGAATACAATCAATAAAACCTTTGAATTTCAGGTTGAAAGAAATATCCTATATAAATACTCTGTATTATCAAGATCCAGATTTATTTGCCCTTACACAAGATGAAAAAGCGAACACGGTATACTCGAATGAAATAATAATAAGAGATATTATGTTTGTAGTGAATCAAGGCATAATTATCAGAGATTTCATGAAAATTTCGGAATGGTAATTCCGCTGCAGTTCAAAGAGTAGTACTTCCTAAGGAGTAAGACCGCTAAAACAGTTTCCCTGCTCATATGATAATTTTTCGTAAACTTTTCAATACAATTTGTTATTAGTTTCGGTTACACATTATATACAGTTACCTTTTGTATCAGAATTTCGAGCAATTATTTTAACATTGTTAAACTGGGAGTAAGGGTATATAATCTGGAACGATTTTTGAATACATTATAGTCAGCGCCCAGAGTAATAATTGTGTGTCACTTGCGTATTTTAAGGACTTTTAACACTGAACCTGCAGGCAAATTGCACGCGCGTACGTACGTGCAAAATTTATTATTGTACGGAGAGTAGCTGCCAGATGTTGGTGCGGTACTCCCAAAAGGGGGCTCAGATGAGCGTTTAATTCTTTACACTACATCTTTACTCTCGGCATTGACTATACCCGTTTACAAATCATTCTCTCTTTTCTGTACAATTACTTTTAGTTCCGGCAAGCAACTCAGCACATACAACTAACTGCAGATGAAAAAAGACAACTGGAAGAAGTTGACAACAAGATTAATGTGAGTTACTGAACGCATAGTATGTACGAAAAGTTATTTTTTTACTTATTATATGAAACATATGATTACGAACCGAGTGTCTAAAATATAGCTCGCCTTAAGATCATGATAATCTAGCATACTCTTTTATTCCTTCCAACCTTACTAACGTTATGACACTGGAAAACCAGCTAGGACTGCTGAGTCTTAACCAAGAGTACTTTGACCAGGTCTAGGTGAGCGTATAGTGATAAAAATTAACAAACGTCCTTACTGAAACCAGTACTAACGAAGATACTCCAGCCTTGGTTGATAACCCAAAACACATGAAAACTTTCTTAAAAGTACTCGTAGTATTAGATTCAAATTGGAAAGATTTGATGATCAATTAGTTTACAGAATGAACGCAATGCTGGCAGCAAATAAATACCTTCTGCGATACGGACGACTTCGTTAAGTTGCAAATGTTAAATTTTGCACAATTTCCATATAAAACATTCATAATCATTTTGTTAGTGTATTCGTAATACTATAAAGAAATGTTGACAAACAATAAAAATCATCAACTTCGTTCAACAAACTTTGGAACTATCGAGTTGAAATACTATTATCTCTTTAAAATGAGACAAAAACGCCCTTCACTATTAGTTTACCATAAAACATTGGATTTCTCAAAAACAAGTGGTTTGTTACACGGTTTGTCTTTCAATCCTCTTTTCCACAGTGATTTTGGGATCAATTTTCGAAGACTGCTGCGCCGGGCGGAAGCAGCTACAGAGGGCCCGTCTGTACTCGGCGATGAACAAAATAATCAGCAGCGGATCAATTGCTTGCGATATTTCTAGACAAAGTGCAAATATAACACCAAGAGATCCAGCAGGTCTTTTAAGGTAACCGAATATGAATGTGAAGGTTGTTGGAGTAAAGCCTAGAGTTACCGGAACAACTGTCTGAAAGTAGACAGTAGGTATATTAAGAGCCGAGCGTTGAATTATTTACACTTTAATGATAGAGTGTAAAGAATTCAACGCTAATCTGAGCCTCTTTTGCGAGCAGCGCGGCAGCATCCTGCGGCGCTTCTTTCTGTTCAATATACGATCCTCAATTTGAGTTTATATAAAAGTACACATGCAAATTGTGCGCATATTAGACATGAATATAGTCTGTTTAAAGAGTAATACGGCCGGGTGAACAAAATTGGAGTTGCAGCGGTGTTGCATTGCTTTGTCTGAGTAAGGCAGAGCGAAAACAAGTGTGCAATATGCTGATATCGCGCGTGTAGAATGCCAGCTGGCGCAGTATTGAAAATGACGAAAAACGCAGCATACACGGTATTATTACTTTTGAATCTGACTATATTTACTTTAGACTACTTTATTAATTTTATATTATTGCGAGAGCATTGTGAACAAGTTGTTCTTGAGAATAAATTGTCGCCCAATCTTCCCGCTTTTGCGCAGTAATTTGGGGATCAATCTTCGAAGACTGCTGCGCCGGCCGGAAGCAGCTGCAGAAGGCCCGTCTATATTCGGCGATGAACAAAATAATCAGCAGCGGATCAATTGCTTGCGATATTTCTAGACAAAGTGCAAATATAACACCAAG
>JAQGAV010003571.1:0-12175 GCA_034691345.1 Phasmarhabditis papillosa | reverse complement strand
GGGAGTCGAACCCACAGCCTCAGATCCTCTCGGATTCAGAGACCGCAGCTCTAACCACTAGGCTAAAGCTCCCGCTGCATGCTATGCTACAGTCTAAATCGAGAACGAATATACCTTCCGTTCGTACTTGAACGTTCAGCTACACAACATTTGTTACCGCTATATATTAAAGCAAGAATAACTGGAAATACGTTTGTTTGAGTTTTGCTGACTATTATACATGGTATTTCTAGCCTAGTTTAGTTCAGTTACTCTATAAATGAACACTATTCTTAAGGCGAAACGAATATAGTGTGATTCAAGAGGAATATTGGAGTGTTACTTGCGTATTTTTTTGCTATTCTGCGTATATTTTCGTATTTCGAAAACGTTCAGAGCCATTTTCGGCGAGATTCTTGTATAACACTTCATTATTACTCTCGGATCTTACTACAACTGGAGATACTTTGACAAATAATTGCGCTTGCTTTAGTTTTGCTGACTATTATACAGAGGTTTTAATACAATTTAGTTCAGTTAGTACAGAAATGAAAACTACGGATATTTTGACTTTTGCAGATTTGAAGCCTCTCTCTCTCTCTCTCTTGCACTTATTTCAAAACAAAACTGTAAAACTGAAAATGTTCATTTTTTCTTGGTACTTTAGCAATTATTATTTCAATTCGTGTTCATTATTTGAATACAACAACAATTCTAAATTAACTTATTGTTAGCATTTTTGACTTATTTAATTATGTCTATTGATGTATTATGTGTATTGTATTGACTATAACTAATAAACAACACTTTTGATGCATAACATTAAAACATTTCCTTTTCCCCTTTTTCCAGCTTCACAACGGTTCATGACCAAACCTCCTCGCATCCCGCCCGTTGCCTCCATTATCCAGTTGGTAACTTGTCATTTTTGGCCTCGTTCCGCCATTTTCTATGATTGAATCAACAGCCAAAACAAAAACAACCAGTTATATACCTCAAAAGAGGGATAACCTAGTTTGAAATCAAATGTAATGGTTAATTTTTCTTCTAAATTTGAGGTTGAGTACTGTATTTTAGGTGATCTGTATATATTTTCATTAGTGTCCATTATAGTGCGATCCGAGAGTAATAACGGAGTGTTAAAAAAGGAATCTCATTGAAAATGGCTATGAAAGTATACGAAAACCGAAAATTTACGCAAAATTTCCTTAATAGCAAGTAGCACTCCATTATTCATCTTGGATCACACTATATGTTTTATTCCACTAATAATCATAATTTTCATTTTACAAAGTTATAAACGTATTGGTAGGTAATGTTTTTCGCGTTTACTGCAAAAGTACTATATTATGCCTGTCTAATCATGGATAAAACATTGAGAAACATTTGGTCCCGCGCCGCATTATGAGTAAACCTCCTATCCTGTATAACAGTGGTGTGCGGGATCCTTCCCGAATCCCTCCCGAATCCCGGATCCCGGACCTTTTTAAGCTCAAATCCCTCCCTCCCGAATCCGCGGAAAATTTTTCCCAATCCCGAATCCCGTTCCCGAATCCTGCTTTTTGGAAAAATGCGATCCCGCACACCACTGCTGTATAACCTGTGTAGAGGTTCCGCGTTTTGTAGAAAATCCTGTTGCCCGGGCAGGTTAAAAATTGCCCGGGCACCCACCCGGGCGGTTATATACTACGGCCACAGTATCCTGGGGAACAGCGGTTACTTATTAAAATATATATAAAATCTGGGGAATCGTTGAATTGAGAGCTTTTCTCCAAAAGAACATTTATTTTAATCTTACATTGCCTTTTTTATACTTCTAAGGAAACCTAGTACTTGGTACATACTATATAATTCCTAAAAGAATCCTACGCCTACACTAACTCCTTAAAATAAATGTTTCACATTTCTCCTTATTCAATCCGATCATCATTGCTGCCCCCGTGACGTTTCATTTCCTTCGAAAGGTTTCATGGCGCCATTTGCGAACATCTTGTCACAGCATGAAGTTGCACGTTCAAGGTCAAAATGTATTACTCAACACAAGAACGGGTAGGAAAGAGTACAGTCTAACTATAGAAAACAACATTTAGAAGGAATAATTTTATATTTGCATTTTTAAAATGTTTTTAACTTCTGAAAAGATCTAGTTTAAAGAAGGGCAGACATCATATATGCACTGGAATCCGGTGCAGCAGTGTGCGCGCGGCGTTCGCGTAAACGCAGGGTGTACCCTCCTTTAAGCTTTCCTTATTGTGGCAGAACAATTCACTTTTCATTTATTTGAGGTTCTACAGGTTGATTTGGTAACATTTCAATTTTACTATCAGCAAAAGAAAGTGATTTCTTCATCATTTGCGAACCATACTATAATGTTTATGTGTACTAACTATTTCAAAACTTAAACAACATCATATTTTCACTGTTTTCATCTTTTTCCGACAATTCTTCCAAAGTTCTTCTATTTTAAGAAAGTGCTTCAACAGTAGACAGATACAACGAACCCGAAATCGCCGGAATCCAACAGGATTCCACAGGATTCCGGGTTTGTTGGATCCTGCACCAGATCCATATACTGTAGCCCTACACTATTCCAATACGCGATCTTCTTTATGAACTAGTAAATAATTTCGCTGTCTTAAGGCTTTGCCACCTTGTGCAGTAACATTTTAATTCCGGTTTAGTCTAACCTTTAGTCAAATGTTTTCATTTTCTTTTTTGAGGTCTATCTTGGGGTTACATTCACTATGAACCAGTAGTTTAGGCGTCAAGGACGCAACCACCTGTAACAAATTACGGTGTGTAAACTTGTTTTCGATTCGGTCGGATTCGAATAGTGTAGGGTTACACTATATGGAACTTGTGCAGGATCCACGGAAGCCCGCTAGAGACTATTTATGATTCTTAAAATGTCAAACAGTTGTTCTATAAACATTAGAAACTTTCACCTTGTAAGTCTCAGGGCTGAGAATTTCGCGGGCCGGCCCGGGGACGAAAATTTGGGAAACGGGCCAGTCATTTCCCAGCCCTGGTACGTCTGAAGCAATTTTTAATCAGAATGTTTTTGTCTAATGTTGAAGTACTTTCTCAAAATAGAAGAAACCTAGATTAATTAAAGCTGAGTACTGTAGGGGTTAAAACGAGCTTAATGAAATCACGGGAAAAGCCAAAGAGGTATAAAGCAAAGCTGGTTATGGACCCGGTCTGAAATTTTGGAGGTCGGACCAGCCCGGTCCGCCCGGAAAACCAGCTCTGCAATAAAGGACTGTGCTCAATTTAGAATCTTATTGTTGGTATTTTTCGTTTATCTAACGTTTATATTTTGAAAGACTGGATGAAATTTTTCAGAAAAAAATTAGTTTTGTAATCTTTTAGAATGGTAGAACGAAAAAACCAAACCGTTGATTATCAAACTAATTGTAAGCCCTGTTTGGTGGAACAAGATTGTGCCATTCGAATCTGCATCGCTCCTTTGCGCGCCGTGTCATTCGCGCAAGATTCATATACCGCCTTCTATAATTACGCGTAACGGCCTAGATTTTGATACAGACTATACCAGTCTTCTAGTTGCTATAGTAACCGTACCTTATTAACATTTGTAATTCACATGGCTCTATAACGCAATCAGCATCTAAGGATAATCCCCTACACCAGTTAGGTCTATTTCCGTAGGTGATATCTCTGCAGCTGCCCTCAGGACTACGGGGGATACACATAGATTTATAAAATATAAAAAGGTAGCAAGCAGGGATAGGCTGGTCCAGAGGGGTTATCCGGCTGGCCCGGCATGGGTTTCAAAATTACACCCCGCTCAGGCCAGGCCGGTAACCAACTATGCGCTGGTCATCTTTGAAATGTCATTGAATGTGTGTGATTTTGCCAGAGTGATTGAAGTAATAAGGCAAGCTGTTCTTCTAAGACTGTAGTGCAAAAGAAAATTAAGGTTGGCTTATACAGTCTATGTAGTCTATAACAATCGAAGAGTGCAGTGCGCGGTGTTGTTTAAGGTTTGTAAAAGCGCTCGTTCTGTGGCAAAATTATACATCCATTATATGGTTCGATGCGCAATTTTTGTTTGTTGTCACACAAATATTATTGTTCTAGTTTTCTTTTGTATCGAGTCCAGAAAAAGACAAATACGCAATTGCGGAAGCCTATTTATGCCACCGCGCTCTGAGGTATTTTGTTTGTTATAGACTATACCATTACATTTTCACAACTGGTTTGCTACCGGTAACCGTTTTATCCTTCTTTTTTATAAGCATTGCCTAACGTTTCCCCTATTTATATAGCGCCCCAGTTTAATTAGATTTTGTATTGAACTAGAGTCTTCCAATTTGCTCTTCTAGTATATCCTTGAAATACAAAGTATATGCGACCATTCGCAGCGAACTTTGTACCTCGGCGGCTGTATATTTGCTAAGTGAAAAAGTTTGCTCACAGTACATATTAAGGGTAGATAAGAGATTGTAAAAGCAATATAGATAAGAAGAAGACCAATGCTAATGCTTCAGTAGCAAAAGCATACAACTACGATACAGGTCTTACAATTTGCTATAGTATAGTCTTATTCGAGAGGAAAAATGGAGTTTAACTTGCGTATGTTATGAAAGTTATGGGTACATATTTGGTTTCGAATACTTTCTGTGCAAGTTTCAACGAGATTCTTTTTTAACACTCCATTATTACTCTCCAATCTGACTATATGTATAGTCTGTAACAAGAAAATGCTGCAAGATGCGGTGTTTAATCAGGGCTTTCGTAATTACGTATATGGGTTTTATGAAATCAAATCATCGCAAAAAGACGCCATGATATTTTTCTAGTAACAAGCAAGAAATTGCGCTTCTAATCATACCAAGAACATCTATTTTTGACAAAAATTGAGCAATTTCTGAAAGCCTTTATAACACCGCGCTTTGCAGACTTTTTCTTGTTACAGACTATATCAAGAGCTTTGTTTCCAGCACAGTGTCCTCAATAGCAGCGGTGTTATAAAAAGTAAATCTAGAAGAATGTCTTCCAATCCACCAATTTTCCGTTCATTATTGTGTAACAACCGCTGCACCCCCAGTTGCCGTAGTATAGAAACTGTTATTCTTCTTTGATATTTTTGAGACTTGAACCCAGAGCTGTGAAGTTCACGGGCCGGCCCGGCCGGTCTTTTTCGAGCACTGGCTAGACCGGTGCCCGACTTTTGACATTGTCATCAGAAACACTTTACGAGTAAAAATTAGCGCGGATTGTTTTCCAATTTTTAAATGTTTCACCCTACTCTCTGCATCCAGGAAGAACAAGTTGCTGTGGTAACTCTGCCTTTACTTTTCCACTCACTTGAATGTATCCGTCTCGCCAAACGAGCAAATACACCTATTTATCGGACCGGTAGGGCGAATTATTTTTTTCTCATTTTTGCAAATAATCATTTTCAATGGTGGTGCATTATTACTAGGATATGATGCTAGCCTTAGTCAGCAACCTTGAAGAATTTAGTTATGGATATTTGAAAAACTGCCATACTTATAGTCGACGGTCAATGTCTATGCTCTTTAAAGATCTGGGCCCTCTAATGCCAGCGCGCAAATTCGAAAAATACGAAAAAGTATTATTTTTTTTGCTGCAACATTTGTGTCTGCAAGAAATTCTTTTCTAAGGTAGCTGTGTATTTCAAATGTATCTATGTTCATTTCTTTATACCAGAAGACAACTCCAAATCCTTCTTTATTAGAAATATTCTGCCCTGACAATTAAGGTCAATAGTAAATGTTTCAAGTAAATATAAAAGTTTGCAGTTTATGAATAAGCAATCATCTCAATTTCAAATGATTATATTTAACACCTCTCTGTAAGTTAAACACTTCATGAAATTTGGATTTATTCAGTCAAAATGGGATCTCTTTTATAATAAAACTGACATTTTCTATTTTTGGTGACTCAATCCCGTTTAACACCTCGCTACCCTCGCCCTCTGCGGCATTCAGTGTGGTCTTTTTGATTTGAACTTTTCAATTCAGTAATACCGCGTTCGTTCTATCCGATTGCTCTATTTCTTTTCAACAGAATGCAAAATGTATAATGTCGCATCGCACTTTTTTATGTTATTTAACCATTGAACATTTTAAGAAAATAATAAAGAAATATTTGTTATTTTTTGTATTGAATGGCATACCTGTAAGGCGCCGGCCCGTTTTTGCCAATTTTCTCTGCTCTCAAGATAAGTCGAAAAAGTTGGTGTACATTATCGAAAACAATTATGGCTATATTGCAGAGCTAATCGCTAACTATATAACTGTTTTATGTTCAGAGAGAAATATATAAGTTTAAAGGGCGTTATATCCAGGCCGGCCCGTTGACAGCTATGGTTAATGGTGTTCGAATTGTTTATAAACTTATTCTTATCAGAGATTTAGTCTAATTATGTAGTTATTGCACTTGTGTGTCATGTACTAACGGTATAGGTAAAAGGAATTTACACCAATGTTTGCAACATTTCCTTTAATAGTATTCTCTTTGAAAGTTTTCGATTTGTGGATTTCGACATAAGTCTCGAAGAACTCATGAACACGTTGTTAGTACAATATATATTTCGAGAATATTTCGCAGCTCATAAGCTATAGTCATATTCAAAAGTAATACGGCCGTGTTAATAAGCAGGAGTGTTACAATATTTTGTCTGAGTAAAGCATAGAGAAAGCAAGTTTGCAATCTGCTGATACCGCGCGTGTAAATTTCCAGCAGGTGCAGAGATACAAATGACCGAATACGCTGCATAAACGGTGGTATTACTTTTGAATCTGACTATAGTTAGCATTTATAATGTTATATCCTCAATATTACACAAAATTAAATCTACTTTGCATAAACATATCAATCCCTATCTGAAAATGTCAGCGGAAAACTTTTCTTGTTTTCTTTCTTGAAGGTCCTGGTTGCTCAGCTGCGTTTTGGAATCCGAACCCTTGACTCTCCAAGCTTGGAAACGTCTCATAGCTGTCATCCCCCATTCCAGATCTTTCCGGGCTGATCCGGATAACAGAAGCATCTCATCCTCAGATTTGGGCTATCTCCGCCCCTATGCTATAGTGCGATTCAAGACGAATAATGGAGTGTCACTTGCGTATTTATAGTCACTTCTTTTTGCTATAGACTATATTAAATATAAATTAATCAAACTCTCTATCACATTTTTATTAAACACCACTCCTTGAGCCACTGTGCAGGACTACTAGATAACCCATAGACAGAATAGTCAGCGCCGACAGTAATAATCGAGTGTTAGTTGCGTATTTATAGGATTTTTAACACTGCACCTGCAGGCAAATTGCACGCGCGTAGTTGCAACGTTTAATATTGAAAGGAGAGTATCCGTCAGATGCTGGCGCGGTGCTCGCAAAAGGAACTCGGACGAGCGTATAATTATTTACACTCCATTATTACTCTTGGCGCTTACTATTTTTACCTCTCCGAAACCATTCCTTTTCGTTTCAATAATAATGTTTTGCTTATAAAAACATCGATTATTGCTTGCTTACAAATAATTATATACTATTCTAATTCAACACCCTTGAACTTCGGAAAATTGACTACGAAAAATCAACGCTCAATCTCGTGTAAGATTAAAACATTTACTTTCCTTCCTATTCAATTCTTTCAAAACATTTCAATTACTCTAAAAACCAGGACTTGGACTTTCACGGGCCATGCCGGGTCGGGAGCCGAAAATTTCAGCAACGGGCTGGCCCGGGACGGTCCGGCCCGTCTTTTCCCAGCCCTGCCAAAAACGTATACATTAATAGCTGAATTGTTTTTACTGCTAACGGCTTTATCGATCTTGTCTAGTCTACACACATAAGGTCTCTTCTACTTAAAATGCACTATGCTACAGCACTTTAGGGCTTCTAATGAATTTTAGTTATTTTTGTATAT
The DNA here is from genome assembly GCA_034691345.1 of Phasmarhabditis papillosa. Classification (NCBI taxonomy): domain Eukaryota; kingdom Metazoa; phylum Nematoda; class Chromadorea; order Rhabditida; family Rhabditidae; genus Pellioditis; species Pellioditis papillosa. Next base: position 4,273 of record JAQGAV010003571.1, on the reverse strand, counting down.
TATTATGGTATTTATATTAACTTGTATATTTACAAATAAATTGAAAGTTCTAATGGCAAAAATGAAATCGTCTTCTATCTGTCTCAGTTCCCAAACCACTTTTTAACCGAAATGATTTCTAAGATAAAGGTCTGAGTGCTTCAAAATAGTTATATTCACTAATTTAAACTAATTGTTAATGAAAAATAAGTTATGTTGTGTTGAACATCAAATCATTGACTAGTCCGCGTTTTCACGCCCCATTGCTCATCCGCGCTCTAATAAAATTTGGAGTTCGTAGAATATACCCTTGCATAAACCTTGACCGTCGATTATAGTACAATGAGGTTTCTTTATTATGAATTATATATCAACAGTTAGTACCAGGTTGATTATACAAAGTAACTTTTAAACTCAATTAAAGATAATATATATGTATATACTTTAAAAGTTAGGCTTAATATATTGAATATTGCTTTTAAATTTGCTCGCAAATGCTAAGTGTGTTCTATGATGTCACTTTTCGCATAATTTGGCGCGAAACTAAATGTTTTGTAGTTTCTGTTTGTATTCAGCGTTCAACCACTACAGTTTTTCTTCTATTTGAACTTTGAAATTGAAATTTGCCTAAATATTTCATTTTTACAGAAATAACCGATGAAGCATACAACTGCTCCAAGACAGTTATTTCCTGAATAAAGAAGCCTGGCCATATCCAAAACGGCGACCGTAGTTTAAACCTCTACTTGTCCCCAAATATATATTTTCAAAACAAAGTCAACATCTGCATTCCTATTTTACCGAAGATGTAACTCAAAGTTGCAAGTTTTGTGTGAATAGCCATGTATAGTAGAGTGGGCGGCTCGTTCGAAAGAACGAAAGCCTTTTTACCGAAGCCAATGCTCGAAGCCCGGACTTGCATGAAACTGTCGCAAACAAACGCACTGATTGCAGTTGGTATATAGTGTGATTACTTGTGTATTTTAAGGAAATTTTGGGTATATTTTCGGTTTTCGAGTACTTTCGGAGCCATTTTCAATGAGATTCTTTTTTTAACACTTCATTATTACTCTCGAATTAGACTGTAAACTATCTATACTTTTAAAAACTTAGCCACCCATCCTCTCTCCATTTGTTTAACTATACAACGTGCAAATACCATAATATAGCAATATTTTGCGAAAAGTGGGGTTGGGGGATCGGCCAAATGTGTTAAGGTAATTATCTTCCCCGTATTCGAATTATTTTATATAACTATAAAATTTTATAAAACATAAATATGTCACCTTCCCTTGAGTCTCTCACTGTTTTCATCACTTTATATTTGTTCTTGAATATTTGCCAATGCTCTCTTGCTTCACAGTCAGTCATCGATCGATTTGCCGCGAACGACCGGTTATAACGTTCCGGAAAACGACTTTAAAAACATGTTTTGTAAAGTTTATTTAGTTATATTCGTCCATTATCCTAGCAGATCTGATCAATGAATTTAACCAGTCAATTATTAAATGTTTCATTGTTTCACGAGATACGTAACAGTAGGCACGTTCAGTCACAATAGCAAAACAATCGATTGATACCTAAATTATTATTTGCAAATTGGGCCATGTTAACGTGAGTGTTTTCCCGTGCATTTTAGTATGAAATCTGTTTTCTCTTCTATTTAATAAAATGTTTCACCATTTTGAAAGTTCACTATGTTTAGTTATTTCGAGTAATAGACCATATGTCATTTGGCATAACGCTAGTCTACTACTTAAATAAAAGAATCTAAAAATGTTTTTGAACAGTATTTATCGATTATGCCAACTTTATTATTTTCTTATGTTAAATTCTTAAATCTCCTACGTACTGAACAAAATCATTAATCGAAATGTTACTTGTCATTTGCTTTTGAAACATTGAAGCATCCATTTTTACACACTTCGCAATTTCGATGAAAGGGAAATTTTCTTTAGTACAAGCCTTATATGAAAGTAAAGTACCCACAATAAATGCATTGTTTATACTTTTTAAGTCCTAACTCAAACTAATATTCTTGTACAAACAATTTAATTCCTATTTCCATTATATAAAGTACAATATAAAGTACTTGAATGCACAGGTATTTGCTAAATAAAATATTCTGATTTATAGAGTCAAAAAGGGAAATTGCTGTTATCCAAATGATTTAGCTTCTCGAAGCATGTACACAATAATAATCCATATTGTAATACCTGCTTATAGACTCTAAGCTTGCCAGGCCATCCAACCTGGGCTTGAGCCCGCCCGGACCGCTGGAGGTTCTGAAGCTTGCGCTCAAGGACCCGGCTCAAGATTTCCTGGTCTAGAACAGTTCGTAGTTGTTCCCTCTGTTCCCACTTTCCACCTCAAACTTGCACTTTGCTCACTACTTTTTTCAAATGTTCCATTCTTTTTTGCAATTATTTGTTTATCTTATCTAACAAAAGAGGTTCAAAATACATGTACCATTAGGGTAACGCGAGACATTTAAGAATGTATGATAAGAATATTTAAAATACACTCTATTTAATAACGAATACAAGGACAAATGTTACTGTCCTATTTCTGTGATATAGGCTTTTGCGGTTCCGTTTCTGCCGTTGGGTTAAAGTAAATGTTTCGGAAGTAACATTAAGCTACAATAGTTGCCTAGATCAGTTGATAGAGTATTCCTTTGTGCAGAATGTTATCTAGATCGCTCTACTCTCTTCGTTTATTACTTTAAAAAAGTTATTTATTTCCTGTAATTGCACATATCGCACAATAACTGTAGATTTCTTCGGCGCAAGGCTTCGGCCATTCATTCCGGAATCTTCAGAGCAGAGACGGCTCCTTTCTAACATTCAGTCTTCGGATGCAAGAAACTTCACTTATTTCTTTACTAATAATTGTTTATTGCCCATCTTTCACCTAGATGGAACATTAATTCGCCAATTATATCAATTTGGAATCAGTCGAATATAGACGCCCCGAGCAAAACATTTTTCAGTTGAAAATTAGTATTGTTTAGTAAAAAGTTAGTAGTAACTAATATATACAAATTATAATTTTAATAAATTAAGTTGTAGAATACTAAAGATTGAGGTACACAATTTGATGGAACTATGTCGTTTCGCCCTAAGAATAGTCTTATAATGTATTATATTGCTGTTTAGATATTTGTCTCTTGGTGCAGATTCCAGTACAAACACTCTTTCAATCCCTCAAATAACAGCCATCCCTCTAATATTGTACTTTAACCTCATGTGAACGCATGTTTACATACTTTTTGGCACATTTGCGAAAGCCAACAAATGTCGAAATTTGTTATTACCAGCAGTGAAACATTTAACTTTCATTAATCACGTTGCCACTGAAAAACTATCTTTATTCCTTGTGTTTGGCCTAATCAGTTTTAACTCGAGTTGTTAACCAAGTTCAAATTTTCCTGTTTTCAAGTTTTCCACCATAAAAATTGCTGTAAAATTGCAAATTTTTGTTTTTGTTTAAAGTATCATACTTATTTACAAAGTAAAGTACTTTTAAGATATAGTCTATCTCAAGACCTAGCTTTCCAGCGCCGTATCACAAGCGGGGCGCTGTATATTAAAAAATGAAGGTACTTTTGAATAAAACGCACCACGTCAACCGATTTTACATTCGTTTTTTATAAGACAGCGGCCCGCTTGTGATACCGCGCTGGAAAGCTAGGTCTTGATATGGACTATGTAATGAAAACAAATTTAATATTTTAGGAAAATCATGAAATTTCAAGTTGTTCAAGTTCAGTTTAACAACTTCAATATGAACAGTCTGTTTGAAGCAATTAGAACTTTGGATTATTTAATTTTTAATTAACAGTTTATGTACCTTTTCTTAAATATATTTCTATACTACATAGTTTCAAATTTCAATCTTTTCCTACTTTCTTATGATTTTGTACTGATTTCATATGTTTCAGGGCAAAATGTCGGATTCGCCGCGATCTGCTCTAACGCGGATAGCCATCTTCGCGCTGGCGATGATTGTGCTCGGAAGGGACAAGTAAGTAAAAACATTGACTTAAAGTGCTAATCGCTCCTGTTGCCGTAGTATAGAAACGCCCGGGTGGGTACCCGGGAAATTTTTGGCTGTCGAACAGTTTAGAATTGCTGGCCCGGGCACCCACCCGGGCGTTTCTATACTACGGCCACTGGGGCTGCTCAGATTTTACTCAAATATTCATTTAACGGGGTCCCATCTGGACTGCAGAATTGGCTGGCTGCTACATTTAGTGGGTCGAAGTTTTGATATGAATCCCGGCAAGTGCCTC
>JAQGAV010003570.1:0-12177 GCA_034691345.1 Phasmarhabditis papillosa | reverse complement strand
CTTATAAATAATTTTATATTGATGAAGTTTTAGCCACAGTACTAACTCATCAGTATATTCCTCGAAATAAAACAATCTAAAACATTTACTTTCAGTCTCAATGGAATACTTTGACCGAATCCCCTCAATATTGGCTGCTAGTGTATTGGCAGAGGCCCAATTGAGAACAAGACGCAAAAACAGGAAGAAGAAGCTTTTTGTAGGTAGAAAAGCAAAATCGCTGATGAATATTGATTAATTAAGTTTATATTTAATTGTTTTTCATTTTTTTCGTTTCTTTAAATAATATTTCAATAAGCTTTAATGAGCGGGTTATGAGTGAATGTTAAGTATTTTTGTTGCAATTCTTTTATTTTGAATTATGTATGTTTACTTTTTCAATGGCTAATCGTTTTTCTTTGTTTCCATGGATGATGCGTGTTTCAGTTTTGACTTCAGTAAATGTATATATAGTCGGATTCAAAACGAATAGCGGAGTGTAGCAACTCTGGTCTACCAGAAACCTGCAAATACGGCCCAAGACGTGCAATACCGCCAGATCCGCACAAATACGGTCGGATACGTGCAAATACCAGCGGTCTTGCTGGGTCCCGTCGGATACGTGAGGATACGGCCGGATACGAATAGCTAGCGGTAGTGTCTGCGTGTCTCTTACTTTAACTACTGCCGCTCTTCTCTCGCTGCGTGCCGTTTCCCGAGCCTTCTGCAGCTATAGGGAGCCTAGCACGCCGTCCCAATTGAGGAATATAAACTAAATGAGAAGAAAGTCCAGTAATCAGGGGGTTACATCACACATTTTCAATTGGAAAAGTAAATGTTTCTGTTGACTGAATAGTAACTGCAGAAAGCTCCGTTAGTAAAGTTACCGTCACCAAGTATGAAGTCATTTATCAGACGTCAGGGCTTCAAGAAGCGTGTGTGAAATTTCGCCAGACTAAAGTCAGTTGGTTACCACTGAAAACATTGAACTCTAGCTTGTAATGCCGTACTTAATAGTGAATTATCGCATATAGTCGGTGGACAAACGATAAGCAATTTAAAAATCTAATTGCTCAATTTAAAACGCGCAAAGGAGTTACATTCACTAATATAAAGTAATTGTGTCAGAATAAATAAGTTAAATGTGGTGTTGTAATCACCATATCTAACTCATCATTATAATCACATCATCATTGACTATTCCGCATTTTCACGCGCCATTGCTCGGCCGCGCTCCAATACAATTTGCAGTTCGTACTGTATGCTCCTGCATAAGCCTTGGCCGCCGACTATATCGGGCCTTCAATAAACGTATTGAAAGTGGGGGAAGACAGATTTTAGTTTGTTACTCCTATGGATATTTAAATAAAGGATCAAAGTGCGTTTGTCAATCTTTCTATAGTCTACCGGCAAATCTCATGTAGTTTGAAGGTCTATTTATTATAAGGCGACCGCACAAATATATCGGTTGCTTGTACATATTCTTTCGATTTCCGCGCTCCTTCTAAATTCTACAGTACACCTCTGCAAACGATTCATCCGTCGACTATATTGAGCATTACGCACGTTATTGGATCATTTCATAAAAGAGAAACAAAAGGAATATGTATTATTCTAAAGAACGCAGTCAGATAAATAAAAACTTAACATTATACATTGAGCACATAATAGCTGACAAAATATTTGAAAGAAACGTGGCACTTCGGAGCTAATTTGTTATAAAAGTGAATGTTTCAGAGGAAGATATAATTTAAGTACCAATGTTGTAAACAGTCAGAGGCAAATAGTTGTTGCTAATTTTAACAATAAAGCATATTTAAATAAATAATGATGTATATTCAATAAAATACATTTAGAACGCATATGTTGTACAGTATACTTGAGTTACAACTGTGGAAATTCCATTAAATGTGAAAACCCAAGTACCATCCGCAGTACACGTTAACACTGCATCAACTTTGGCTGCAGGATCGCCGGGATTTCCTATTCTATCGGGATTGAACTGAAAATAGTAATGTAAAATCTGAATAATGAATTGATGGGTTTTTTATTTCCAATTTACTTACTTTTCCCATCATTAATTACAATTACAATTGAATTATTTTATTTCCCATCATTAGAAAAGTTTTTGATGCCTTACGATAATCATATAGGGTCGCTAAGGACCCAGCAAACTATCTCTTCCAAAGAGCTTCCTGGCCTGCTGATTAATGGGAAAAGTTGTGTGCTATAAAATAAGCCCCTTGTGCGCTCGGTTGTCACTACCCTCGGTCAGTGTAGTCCGTGGACTAATCACTTGCAAGTGGTTACGGTAATTGATTAGATCTTATTATAGCAATTAGAGCTGATCTGTGATCTTATTCAAATTTTTGAGACATTTAGCTGCAAGCTATTAGTCAGCCGACCATTGCTGTGAGAAGACGGACTGATTATGAGATTTACAAGTCTACTGGGTAACTTTTATAAGTTTTTGTAGTATCCGGTCACCTTCATTGAAGAACGTTCAAGGCTCGGCAACATTAGTTCGGCAGTTATTTGATTAGACTGATCTGGCTGGATCTTGGATAAACTCTCTTTACGAGACAAAATTTAAACCCAACAGCCTAACGATCAACCATTAAATCCAGCGATGTTTAGGGGTCGTGGATAAAACATTGCGAATTGGCCCGCCAAAACTCCGCCTCTCATCATACCTCCATATAACTGATTCCATCCACTCCGTTTGGTGTGTTACATGTTACTGTCATTGTAAGACAGCCACCAGCTCCGGCTGTTGGATTACTAGAAATATGATTGACAAATGTAAAATAATAATAATAAATTTATTTCCAGTATCGCTTTATCACATGTTTTCTGTATTATTTGCGCTGGCATTCACACATGTATATATTTATACACATGTAGTCCGTTAAAAAACTTAGACTACTTGGCGCCGGCTTCATGCGAAGCGCGATGTTGCAAAATTTGCCTTCAAGTTCATTGGAAAATATCTTCCCTCTCTTCAGGCGATAGAGAACTTTTGAAGGCGAAATTTACACTACCGCACATCGTACGAGGCGGGCGCAATGTAGTCTAGGTTTTGAAACAGACTATATAACCTTTAAAGCAGGGTGGACATCTCCGGGCTTGGGCCTGTTTTGGGGGAGCAGTTCCAGGCAGGAGCGTAGCCGGAGTCCAAAATTATCTGAATCGGGCGGGCCTGTTCCCTTCCCACCTCTTTTTAAGTGACTCGCAAATAGGCCATCAGGATATTTTATTCTCTCTTCACGGAAACTTCAATGGCAAAACAATGGAGTTTTGCTTTTAGAAAGGCAGATAAATTTAGGCTAGAAATAAGATAGTTCAGACCAGGCTATGTTGAGTACAAATAATCTAGCTTTGGCGCAATCGCGATTTTTGTTTGAAAAGTTTCATAAATATATGAACCACGAAGGAAAAAGCACGGGGCGAGGTTTTTCCTTCGTGGTTCATTGAATAATATACTACAGTTAGAATAGATAATAACATCTCATCTGCTTCTATAGTATTTCTCAAGACTTGGGTTTTCACCGCGCTATGACGAGCGAGGCGCAGTTCTATATATAATGAATGTCAAATCGGTCGCCGTGGTGCGTTTTCTCCAAAAGTACATTCATTGTTTATAACACTGCGCCCCGCTTGTGATACCGCGCTGGAAACCTAGGTCTTGAGATAGACTATAGTTAACTGTTTTTGTAACCCAAATAACAAACTTACGAAGCTGTTGGTAGAACGCCAATTGGTTGGGTTGGATCATTTTCATTAGCTTCTCCTTTTAACAATGCAACAGCATTAGCCATACAAGAAGCACAGGCTGAAACATACATTAGGATAACTTTAAACAGGCCGGCATTTTTTGATATGTTGTGGGGCTTGTCATGAAACGAAAACATAGACTATGACACCTAGTTTTCACAAAAAAACATTTCACGGGCCACCAGTCCTTTAAGGAGCAGTCCGTTAAGAAAGTCCGATTGTAGCCAATGCACTGAGCTGTGCTGGGAAATTGCTATCCAAATAAGTATTTTTTCGTAAGAAAACTATTTCATCAAAAGAAAAACGTCCCTAATATCCTATATGAAATAACGTGCTAGGAGAAGGCTGGCCGGGCTGGCCCGGGCCGACCCGTTTCTCAAATTTTTGGCCCCGTCCCAGGCCGATTTCTCAAAATGTCGGCCACGGCCCTCCCGAAATATCCGATATAAAATACTCAAATCACTTTCCTAATGGGCCGTTAATTCCAATCTAGTTCAACTTTTTCTAATGTTTGCGTTCTTTTGGGAAACGGGATTTCGAATTGGCCAATGATCGGAAAACGTTTTTCTTGTCAGGCGAAAGACTTGCTTGACATGTCAATGACGGACAGGTCATAATTGAGTACATTTAGGGTCAAAGCAAATGTTACAAGAATTATAATGAGAATAGCCACGTTGCATTTTCTAATAAGTTAGCAGTTCTTTTGAATAATAGTGTTACTAGTAAAATTTAAGAAAACCGGCTGTGCCCATGGCTGCGTATTTTAAAAGCCAGGCCCACATTTTGAGGAGGCGGAGCTAGGCTGGCCTGTTTCGGCTTGTGGCGTCACATTGTTCACCAAAACCTTAAGCACAATCTTTAACGCATTTAATTCTGCTCAATTTTGGCATGACGGTTGAACCAACAGGACCGAAGCAGGCCGGAGTGCCCAGGCAAGATCAGGCCAGGCCCAATTTTTAAAAGTCGCAGGCCGGCCTATACGCATACCGGCTGAGCCTTACTAATCCCTTCGTTACAGTACTACAAGTAGAGGGTATTCCGTAACTCCCGGTAGTTCTCTGATAATTCAGTTATGAACGGTAATGTAACTATGCAAACTACTGTAAATTGAAACTAATATTCGAAAAAAAAACTCACGAGTGTTGGCAACGGTTGTTGTGGGTGCTGAAAATAGAAACATTAGATAAATATTGAGTCACATGCACATTTGTAACAAATAATGGGAACATGACGTTTGTTGTTCCCAATTGTTTCATATACATACTTGTGGTGGTGGAGGTGGTGGTGCTTGTCGTTGTGCTCGTCGATGATGTACTAGTGCCTAAAGGGACTCATGCAGGACAGCTTAGCTACGGAGTGAATTATCCCAAAACATTTCGAGTTAGAAATTATGCTGATGTTATCTTTTCAGATAGTGTAAGAGTAACTAGGTATATTGACAATATTAGTTGTTGCGGTACATTCAGTATGTTATCCGACAAGGGACTAGTGTAAAGCTTTCGGAACTTCAAAGGTTGTAGAGTTTTGTTTATTTTAAAAAGAGTAAAAAGAGGTCTTATTGTCTACAACCAACTACAATAAGTATATGTAAACTAGTGAAACATTCAGTTTTACTCATATATGAGCTCTCCGATAATTGTAAAACACGATTAGTATAATGCATGAACATAACACACTTAAGATAGCAAATTTGAGAAAATTGTTAGTAAACAGCTAATGTAGGGGGCTGGTTAGTGATCCAAAAACTGTCCGAGTTATAAATTATGTTATTGTAAGCATGTTGAATGATACACTACGGCGGGAGCTCGAAATTACAAGTGGCTGTTGAGATTAGTTAAAATAATATGTATACTACGTAGTTATGTGGACTATATTTGGTTACGGAACATTCGCAATGCAATTCAACCATTAAGAAGGTGCCAGCATAAAACAGTCCAAGTGTATGCACCTCGAAATCTGAACTTTCCTTTATTTTAAAACATTTGAAATTTGGAGAAATATTCGGCGATTATCTACTGGCTACTCTCAATCACAATAAGTAAATGTAAACTAGTGAAACATTTAGTTTTGTCCGTAAAAGAGAACAAATGTATAAATTATTCCCAAATTGCTAATTGTAGAGCATGCAACATTTAATATAGCTTATTTGAGACAACTGTTAGTAGACTAAACCTAGAATACATTTAACAACCAATAAACAGAACTATAGTCTATCTCAAGACCTAGGTTTCCAGCGCGGTAACACTAGCGGGGCGCAGTGTTATAAAAATGAATTTACTTTTGGAGAAAACGCACCACTGTTCATTCATTTTATATAAAACTGCGCCCTGCTCGTGATACCGCGCTCGAAACCTAGGTCTTGAGATGGACAATAGAATACATTTAAAATTAAGTTAATCTAACAAAAATGATAAGTATAGGAAACAACTTACTAGCAGTAGTAGCAACGACTGAAATAATGCAATTAGTTGAAAATCAATGTTTGAAAAGCACAAAATCAGATTAACCCAAAATCAACCAAAAATATCCGTTTAATCAAAATTAACCCCTAACCGGACCCTTGAACGAGCACCACGAGCCCGAAAGTTTCATGCGTCTACCTGTGGTACTACTTGCGGTACCGGTACTTGTTGATGTACTCGCTGTACTACTCGCTGTTGTTGCAGCAGCTGTAATTTGCCAATTTATGACCTCAATTCTACCGAACCACCGTAATAAAACCCGAAATAAACCAAAAATGTAATGTTTTAACAACCACTGGACGTAGTTGCCGCGCCAGAAGTGGTTGCTATTGTTGCCAAATTAGAGGTTTACAATAATTAACCACATCAGTAACAAGCCTTTTCAACCATTTTTTCGAACACAGACTAGACGTTCGTTTAAAGGATTGCCGATTAATACTGCCAAATGAGTAATTAGCTATTTCAAATAGTTAAGTGAAACATTTGCTTTTCTACAACCGGACAAACAGAAGAGAACTCACCAGTAGTTGTGACGGGCACGGCAGTTGCTGAAAAAAGTGGGATTGTGGTCAATATTAGGGAGTAGATAGTTTGAAAAACTACTTCATTTTTTGCTATCCAGTCAAGTATGAACCTCCCGAACACTTATGGATCATACGTTTCAACAAATATTACGGTCACTGTAGTTTTATTTGTTAATATCCACGACTAATAAACCATCCTCCCATATCGGGCCGGCCCGTTGCGCAGTCTGATATCCTCATTTTACTATTTTGTTTGTGTTTGGAAATATTCGGCCTGAATACAATTGATACTTACTTGTCTCTGTAGGTTGAGTTGCCATGCATGCATTAGCCGCCGCAAAATATGTCGCCAAAAGGAATATACACCTCAGGATCATCCTAATTCCAAATATATTAAACATATTACTAGAAGAATGAAAGAATATAAAAATACTGAAAAAATAAAAATAATCTAATTGCCGAAAAGTCGGATTAACAACTGAAGAATTGACACAGACGACTGGCTTTAACATTAACTATTTGCACAAATGAGTATTTACAAAAATTACAAGGCATATTTAAGTTGGAGATGTGGTTTTGGTTGAATATTTTAAATGAGAAGCAAATGAAACTATCAGCGCTCCTTTTCGAAACTGCCCATATAGGGTTTGTGCTACCTTACCACAGGGCTGGGAATTTCACGGGCCGGCCTGGGCCGGGTCCGAAAATTCAAGAAGTCAGCCCGCGCAAGGACAATTTTTGTGAAATCAATTGACTGATTCAGGTGAATATTTTGATAAATAATACCCAAAAACATCAATGTGTAAAGAATATTGCACTCTTTATGGTTAATACCGAAAAATAGCAATGAAAACTAACTTTTTTTTAAATGGTCGCTCAAAAGTGTGAAGTTGACTAGGCCTGGGGCCGAAAAATTGAGAAACGGGCCGGTTTTTTCCCAGCCATGCCTTACCATATTTCAAAAAAATGATTTTGCATAGAAAACACATTCGCTTTTTAAAGATTTTTCTTAAAACAGTTTTTATCTCCATTACAGATCTTTCTAGGCGATTTACATTTTTTCGAACTTGAACCTTTTTTGCGGACCATTTCGTTTTGAGAAGCAATTGCTGGTAAACTAAAGGTACACGGCAAATTGATATGTGGTCAAATTATATAAGATTTATTTTACAAGAGATACCGAAGTGACGATTATTCAACGAAAAAAAAATAAGCACTTTCCAAGATTTGAAACATTTAGTCCCGCCATACGGCATCTCAGCTAACTAGAAGAATTTATAAAGGCTAATAGGCTGCGTCGGGCAGCCCAAACTGTTCGTGATCATACCAATCTTTCTTAAACAATACCATGCACTTAGATCTCGGCGGCGAAAAAGATTTAATATTTCAGAGTGAATTAATTAGTGCGCGCGCCCGTCGCGAACTGGGAGATTCGCCTAGGTTGAAAAAGGGCCTTAAGGAAATAGCGTCGCTAAAGATAGAAGCGCAGAAAACATATAAATAACCAAAGTCTAAGTCTAGAAAGAACTGGACACGCATGTGAATGTACTTAAAGACCCGTTAAAGACGATATGACGAAGACTTCAATTAGGGGGGCGGGGCCACCCCTGTCCAGGTGTTTTTTAGGCGGAAAGACGGATATCTCAAAGGAGATGAAACAATTGGAATTCGGATTTGAGAAATAGGGGGATAAAACGTTATAATTGTGCTAAACTATGCCATTGTAGGGTAAACAGTAAAGTACATAATTATGTAACTTTTTTCATACATATGATAACAGCGTCGAAAACTATAAAAACAAATAACTTGTGTGGTATGCAAGAAGTTACACGTACACAGATAATATCCGGAAAGTTGTGGAACGATGCAACCGCTGCAGCTGAGCTTACAAATATAATGGAAGAAGTACAATTACCAAAGAATCTTAACCATCCCATTCGCAACCGCCGCTCCCTCCCAGAATCTCTCTATCCGAATCTCTAGAACCATGAAAGATCCCAGCCTTCAGAACTGCTTAAATAGCCGATCTAATAAATATTGTTATCCTCGCTCGCTATCTCCTTAACTCGTAACATGAGTTAAAACCTTTCTACTTGCCGTTTTATCTTTACTAGGTATACATCCACTCTTTTCAGGCTTTCAGAGAGGTCAGAACTCGAAACCTTCAACAATTAACAATGTAACTTGAACTAGAATAAGAGGGAAACATTTCTAGTAAATTCACTACCTACTGAATACCAAACGCAAATGTGACTAATTAGCAAGACAAATCTAGAGCTAGTTACCGGCCCGGCCTGACCTGGCCGGCCCGGATAACCATCTCAGGGGTACACAAAGCTGCTTGCCGGCCCCGCCTAACCGGGCCGGGAATTTCGAAAACTAGGGCGGCCGGGCCGGCCCGATAACCACCTCTAGACAAATCGATCGACAATGAATGTAGAAACATTTGCTTTTTGATCTTTTGTACCATCCTTTATCTAAAAACAGACACTTGAACTCCATTCAATTGCTATACTAAAGATTATTATAAAAAGTTGTTTCATCGAGTGATTAGTGCCAATAAACCCTATTTTAACACATTATAAATTCTTGTTTCAAATCTCAATCATCATAAATCGTGTTTAAATATAAAATCTTTATCGAATTTAACCGAATCGAGATGTAGTCGCGCTTGTTATTAGCGTGTAATTGCACATAGAACAAAGAAGGACAAGCTTATATAGATGAATGGAGTGATCTATCAGATATTGGAAATACAAACTATATAATGAATAAAAAATTTCATATGCATATTTTAGGATTTACATTTGTTTCGAAAGACTGGATACTAAATGTATGGCCCTCGGCGTTATAATAAAATGAGAGAAACATTTACTTTTCAAGATTGTACGAGGACCTGCCTCATTGGGGAATGGAATATAGATAGACAATGAAAGGTTCACAAATGGAATAAGAAATATTTGTGATATTCAATCAACACTATGGAGAAAACTTTCCGAAGGGACAGGTTGTTTGAAACTATATTTTTCGTTTATTCTATAGTCTATCTCTAGACCTAGATCACGAGCGGGGCGCCGTGTTATAAAAAACGAATGTAAAATCGGTAGACGTGGTACGTTTTCTCAAAAAGTACATTCATTTTTTATAACATGGCGCCGCGTTCGTAATACCGCGCAGGAAACCTAGGTCTTAAGATAGACTATAGTTAACCAATTCAGAACAGGTTACCAGTCAATCGAATGCAAAATGCGAAGAAACAGTAACCCTTTTAGGTTATGTCAGAGTCATTTGCCGAGATTTAGCGAAAACCGACTTTTATCTGAAGCAAACCAGCTTTTGAATAAATGAATGAAAACTTTATTTACCACAGGCTATACGATACAAAATAATACAAAATAAATAAGGTAAATATTGCGTATAATAGCTATAGAAGGGGAGAGAGGGTCTTATAAGATCATGTCATATAAGAACCCCTTTTGAATGAAAAAATAATGCGAAAATGGTAAAACAAAAAATATTAGAATATGAGCTTTTTACAATTCTTCTATATTTGTCACTACATTCCTCTACACAAAGAACTGGTCTAAATCGCCTAAAGTGCAATGATTAGGATCTATAAACAAGAGAAAGAAACGGGAAAGGAACGCAGTCAGAGGATGAAACAATTAGATCTCGGAAAGAGGTGGGATGTTCTGATTTATAGTTTGGCAAAGCGTGGAGTTTCTCAGAGTGAGATTCAAAAGTAACAAGGATGTGTATGCTGCGTATTTCGTCATATTTAACACTATACTTGCTGGTATTCTCCGCGCGCGGTATCAGCAGATTGCAAACTTGCTTTCGCTCTGCCTTACTCAGAAAAACATAGCAACACTCCTGCTTATTAACACGGCCTTATTACATTTTAATTCGACTATACAGAGCTCCGTACAACCCCGGCCCTCCGTACAACCTGGCTTGCATGCGACCATAGTTGAAACTTTATAAAAAGTATTTGTAAAAGTAATTTAATTATTATATTCCTAAGTAACTGGCGAAGGAGCTATTCTGAGGGCTTAGCAAGATTGTATTTTTTGGACAATTCGATTCCTCAGCACACCTAATTCAAGAGTGCAATTAGGAAAATGTAAGAAACAGACTTCACTATGTTTCTTACTTGGGTTCCGGAACTTCTATACACTTTTTCCTGCGTCATAAATTCCCGAAGTGTGGAGAAGTTCATCTTTGGGAACTTCTATACACGTTTCTAGCATCATAAATTCCAGAATCGTGGAGAAGTACATATTTGAGAACTTCTATACACTTTTAATAATACGCTTGAAAAAGTGTATACAAGGTGGCGGACCATTCTTACGGGTCTTCTTACTTACTCTCACAATCAGTTGTAACCGGCGAGAGCGATCTTTGGCCAGTTATCGGACTTTAGTGTTGTATTCCCGTGGCTGGTCCGGAAAATAAATTTGAGAGGATCGAAGCTGTGTATTCGACTACTCATAGTAGTAGAAGGCTTATCTGTTATATAATATATTATCTGTTTTTTTTGCTGTTTATGCTACTGCTAACCACTAGAACGGATTCGGGGCGGATTCGAACCATCGACCTCGAGATTATGAGGCAAAGCTTCTATCCACTGAAAATGAAAAATCATTCAGCGAGAAGATTCGACCTTCGGATTTTACTGATCTCACCGGGCTGCTCTAACCACTAAGCTACAGCACCCGTTCCGACTATTATGGAAATTCATATTAATCGTGGCCCAGTGGTAAGAAGTCTCGCCTCATAAGCTAGAGGTCGATAGTTCCAATCCCCCCAAAGAAAGAATTCTTGCAATTTGTTCTGATTCGCCGCTTCCACTTACTGGGGGCTGTGCTAAGAAGTCCCACTTCCTATGGTGTTCCCTCGTCTCACTTTTTCGCTCCAAATATATGCGATTTCGTGTTTCGTGAAATGAAGAAACAAACTTTTAAAAAAAATCAATAATTACTTGTTCATTAAACGAGTTTTCGCTGAGAAAATCTGATTTGATCTGAAAATCTTATCGGACACATCTATATTTTCTTTTCAATAGTCTTTTTTTTCAATTACACTACTACTTTTTCGAATCAAATTCGGAACGAATACTGACCTACCCTTAACCTTAACATTCATATGAGGATATACAACATTTACTTTCTAGCTGTAACATTCGCGAGAGAATCTAATTTGTTTATTTTCAAGTCTATTCAATAATTCCAGTCGAATTAGTTATTATCAATGTAATTAAGACAGTTTACGCAATTATTATTAATTTGTTTATACTTTGTTTTAGGTTTTGAAACAGACTATACCTTGATATTTCAAAAGTAAGTTCCAGGGCTGGGAAAAGGCCGGCCCGTTGCTCAAATTTTCGGCCCCGGCCCTAGTCTAGCTTATATTTTTAGCGGATATTCTTCAAAAAAGTT
>JAQGAV010003569.1:0-12177 GCA_034691345.1 Phasmarhabditis papillosa | reverse complement strand
AATGCCAGCAGGCGCAGTGTTAAAAATGACGAAATACGCAGCCTACACGGCGGTATTACTTTTGAATCTGACTATATTCTATCTATTAATTTAAATAAAAACAGTTCAGATTAAACAATCTACTTTATATAACTTTTTTTGATTCGTTAAATCGATCAACTTCTTTGATATTTCAAATCCTTTGAAAATGGTTAACAACTCTGTTTATATAGAACTCTTTTTCCTTCTCAAATACAGTTAACGCGTCGTTTGTGCTTATCCCTTTCGACTTTTATAAAACCCGGTATTATTACTTTATTAGTTTATATTTTTAATTAGTTAAAGGTCTATTAATCTGGCTTTTCTTAGTTTTCTTCTAAATTCCGATTTGAGCACGGATTATATTCTTCTTTGTGTTAGAGCGCGCTTTTAAATAACTCTAAGTCGCCCTTGTAGAATACTAACAAACAAGCTCACAGTGTAAACTGCAACAATTTATATAATTAAGGAAAATTGAAAAACTTTTTTAGATCTTTACTTTGTATACTGTAAGACAATAGCAATATCTTGATTAATGTTAATAGTTTTAATGTTCTTTTTATTGTTTAAATACTATATTTATTTATTGTTCCATTTTCAGCACTGTCACACGTTCATGAGCGCTAGAGAAGCGACAACCACTATAAAAGGTATGTTATTTTGTAATATATTGTAGTATCTGTTTAATCTAGCATCTCATAGCTCTATGTAGAAACTATATACACAAATACCGGCTGTTTTGGCCCTCCCAAGAATGGTTTTTATAGTCTAAAACAAATAAAAAATGCGCATAGAAACATATAATGGTTTTCCAATTTTGCCACAGAATGAGCGATTTAACAAACCTTAAACAACACCGCGCACTGCAGTCTTCTTTTTGTTATGGACTATATAAATTTTTTAAAACTTTCGACCCAATCGATTGGGCCCAATATCTCCCCTTCATCAGCTCGTCCGCGTTAAGTTTTCATTAGGTGTAGACGTTTGACTATAGTCATCCGTTTTAATTGCTATGAAACATTTGAATTCCAGGCTTTTACGTTGTTTTCATCTAATTTGTAAAATAAAACAAATAATAATAAAAAGCAAAAAACAAAATAATAAAACAAATTAGCATGCACAATGCACATATCCGCCGCCAGCTTGATAATTAACTAGGTGACTCATAAAATACGCAAGTAACACTTGAATAACAAGGGGGATAATTAATTAGCCTGCGGGTGGTGATGTTGCATTAAATTAATTAAATTATTGTTTTGTTTAAGTTTTCTTAGTAAATATTAGTCAGATATACTGTAGGGGGATAGTTACTTTCTGTTGTAAAGTGTAAGACTGTATGATAAGCCAGCAACAATATCATATGATAACTGGTAAGATCCAAATATTTATAGCAACAATCTAACCATAAGAACTTTATTTTATCATCTTCTTTAAGATAAGGCGATAATTTTAAGATATATTTATTAGTTTTCCTTTACAATTTCGCTCTTGTTACCTATACCTATAGTAAATAGGAGTACTGTATTTACCTTATGTGATATGGGGACAATTTCGTACAAACAGCGTTTTTTAAAGTGCAATTCAACCCGATAGTATAGTCTCTTTCAAAACTAGACTACATTGCGCCGGCTTTATACGATGCGCGGTGTTGCTAAATTTACCTTAAAATTTCTCTCGCCCGAAGAGAGCAGCGTGACTTAGACAGTGACGTTTAGTTCCCTTTAAGAATAAGACCAGCCTTATCTGCTTAGCCTAGCAATCTTAGATTTCTTTGAAGAGTTTGATATATCCCCAGTATCTTACCTGAAACACTCTTTATTTTCTCTTGCATTAACCTTTTACTACTATATTCTTTTATATTTTGTATTAAAATGATGTGTAATAGGATTATGTAGAGTAACACGGTGCCCCCGCACACATCACAACTGGTTGTATTTTAATAAAGGTGGGGGTGGTCTCTCCGCAAAGAGACCGCAACTCATTAAAATACCGTAATCCTCTCGCTCGCTGCGAGACCAAAACAGGTGAAATGTGACAAGAATTGAGGCAGATTTCGAATGATTTCGAAATCGAATGGGGGGATTTAGCTGAACCCTGGAGTTTCAAAGTGAAACTGCTGACTTTAAGAATTGCAGGTAGACCCCTTTTCAGAGGTGTTATCCGGTCGTTCCGGACCAGCCTGGTTTCCAAAATTTCAAGCCGAGCCGGTAACCAACTCTACCCCTTTTGATCATAAAATAAAATCTTTTTTGAAAACTACGAATATCTGACTTGCCGAGCTGTGATTGCTTGTTTTCAAATAAGTCTAAACTTAGAATTCGGGTTATCTAACAAATGTTTTATATAAATGCTTAGTACTTAAACTATTAAAACCCTCATATTTAAATAGTATTACAAATAAAAATAAATGTTTGTTAATCCCTCTATCTAGTCTTATCTTTTTAACACGCTTTGCATGTCATTTTATAATTATTATTTCATTAGTTCGAAAATAAATATATCAGATGACTTTTCTATATAGAGAGAAATGCATCTCTAAACCTAGAGAGAAACAACTCTTAATAGAATATATAGTCTATTACAAGAGATAAAATTCAGCGGTGTTAAATAATGTGATGCTAAATAACAAGTTTTTATTCTTTTGTTTTTAGATACTTCTTTTCATTCTTTTCCACGTCCAACATTGCTGTTGCCGGGACATGGTAACACAAAACATAATGCAATGCATCAAGTAAGTTACAAAAGGAATTTTAGAGTTTATTAAATATAACAAGAGGTTGTAACCACAAACAAGGGCCCAAAATATTCTCCAAAATTGACCTCCGGCCTGGCCCGGTACACACCATTCAAATTTATGGTAGAAATGAAATTTAATTTTCGAACCTCGGCCCGGGCAGGCGGATGCGCTTAACCCGGGGAAACGAAGGTAGCTCCCCGAATGTCGGTGGATACAGCCACAAGAATATCCTGTGAGATTTGAACACTTAAGATGGAAGACTTTTTGCCAAGGACTATAGCGATGATTCAATATAGTGACAGCCTCGGTTATATATAAATTTTAAATGGTTTGTGGATTCTTTACCTAATTTTATCTTAGCATACGTAAATAAGCAATGCCTTTCTGCAAAGAACTAGAGTGCGATTCAGGACGAAAAATGGAGTGTCACATCCGTATTTATAGTATCTTTAACACCGCACCTGCAGGCAATTGCACGCGCGTACTTGCAAAGTACAATATTGAACGAAGAGTAGCCGCCAGATGCGGCGCGGTGCTCGCAAAAGGGGCTCAGAAGAGATTTGAATTCTTTACACTCCATTATTACTCTTGGCGCTTACTATGTATTAGGGCCGAGTATTCATCATTTACTGTTTCTTACTATAGTCAGATTCAAAAGTAATAAGGCCGTTTGCAAAATTCAAAAGATTCAAAAGTAAAAGATTTTTGCTGAAAATAAAAGCGAAATGAATGAAAGCGGTGTTGAAAATCAAAAAAATACGCAGCATACACGGCCTTATTACTTTTGAATCTGAGCGGCACGTTAACTACAAAGGCGCTTGCAGTCTTGCTTTTAAAGAAGACTATATCTAAATTGCATTCTTATACGAGAACCCACAGAATCGTATTTGTAAGATCCCTTGGTGTAAGTTGTATGATATATATGATACAAAAGCCACTCAGAAATCTTTGTTAGCGTCATAAGGAAATTTATTATTGTTTGCGAGAGTTACTAAAAATTTTTTGAATAAAAAGGTGTTATTAAAATTAATGGGGGTTACGATAAAAAGACATGTGAATGGTTTCTGCACAAACTCATGTTAAAATTGCCAATAAATAGATAATCATCAGTTTATGCTTGGGCAATTTTCATGTATCAAAAAAGATTTCTATTCATTTATAGAAAACTCAAAGATTGATAAACTAATGCCAACTTTATTTTGATTCAAATCAGTTTGATGACGAAATGTTAACAGTTCCGAGAAACCTTCTTCTAATGGTACGGTTTAAAGGCCAAGTATCCAATCAGAGGGGCACTTAAAGCATTGAGATAGCCTCAGTTACCATTTAGAAAATGAAAGTTCAACAAAATTAGAGGACATCTCAGTTTACGTTTTTACTTTGTAGAGAGGATGAGATTTACCTGCAAACCGGTACGGAAGTTCTCACCCCTGTGGTTCGCTAATATATTATGCTAAAAAGCTAGACTATCTTGTGCCGACCTTACTGAATGCGCAGTGTTGCAAAATGTCGCCTTCAAAAAAGTGAAACTTGTGCAGTTCAGAAGCATAATGTTCCAACATGGTGCGTCGAATAAGGCCGGCGCCATGCAGTTTTGGAAGATATTATAGTACAACTCACACTCTGACAACTGGTAAAAATTTGAGCTGTCGTTTTCATAAAATCGGGGAGTTCAAAGAGGAATACAATAGTATAAAAGTAGCATGTGAAGCAGAAGACTAGACTGACTTTTTATTTCTATTTCTTATTTCTAGAGAAAGATAAAGATATTTCTCCTTTTTTAAGTCCTTTGCTATCCTCGAGTGCTATGAAGCTTTGAATATCACAATTGATTTAACAAAATCCTTGCGTATTTCTGTAAATTCCAAATTCTGGTTGTTTCAGCTTTGAATAGCACGGTGATAACAAAGTTCCAGATAGGGTTTACTTCGTTCCTGATGTCGAGTGTTCTACCTTATCCCAGATTACGTAATTGTTCAGATATTCGGTTGAATTGAATTGAATTGAGGTGAGTGAAGAATTCACAGAATAATAAAGTTAGCATTGAAGGTAGTATCCAGAACCAGGTCATTTTGCCTAAAGTTACTGATGCTGGTGCGTCAGCATTGTGGCAGTGTTTATGCTAATTGTTCCCTCAGAAAAGTTTAAACAAGAAATTTCAAAAACCATTTTAGTCACATCTAAATAAACATCGCCCTCTTTCTACAAGTTCAGCGAGTCTACCAAGAGCCAGTGCCATTACAGCGACACTCATACTGTTCCAACCACCTAGAACATATTATACTTGGCAACTCTCAACAACACTAACTAGGCACTGGCACTGGCACCTGCTGGCCTCATCTGCCAGTGCGGAGCCCATTTTTGCCCGAATAGTGCGCTACGTTTCCAATGCAGGTTCGATCGGTGTTCACCATTTGAGTGAACCGAGATATTGACGATCCCGGCAAGTGAGTCCACCCAGGTACGGGGTTGGTTGGATTCAAAATTCGCCAAAAAACTGGAATGGTGGAGTCCTGTTGAAAAGAGACAAGTGGGAAGTCAACTTAGCATAATTTCCCACTTTTTATACTGAGTTGGGACTAATTCGCGCGTAACGATTTACGCGTAAACTATCGCCTACCTATTGCTAAAGCTCCAAATATATAATTGCTCACTGGGTGGGTACAAAAGTTAGCACCAACAATCAAATAATAGCCAGAGACGATATTTGAAACAAAAAGGTTTAGTATATCGTTCATGAAAATAAAATACATCATTCGGTAGCCGGGATGCTTTAGAAATGCGTTAGTTGATATGGAAACTAGTGTTATTATATAGATTATGATGGCACTGCCACCAAGAAGCAGTGCAGTCCAACCCTGTAAAACTTTGATATGAAGGAGGACAACACAGAAAAATATACGATGATTTTTTGGGCCAATTTGTAATGGACCTTTTATAAATTTGCTTTTACCAGTCAATAATACTATCCTTGGCAACATGGTTTTTAGAAGCACAGGTCATAGACGGAAAATGATTTCCGGTATTTCCAGCTCTTTCGACCAACCCGTTTAATTCTTGTAGGCAAAATTTTAATAGAACTTTTTTACCCACTTTCAAAGGCTGAGATTCACCACGATCATACCATTCATCTAAAGTACGCGTAGAACAGTTTAGCAGTAGTGGATCAGGTTGCCAGATAATATGAGGGGAGATATTTAGGAAGTTTTCCATTTTGCAAGTCGATTGGTCTAGAGCAACACTACTTTACTTTAAATGTTAGAACTATTTGAACATTCGCAGAACTTTTATAAGATACCACAAATATTGGCATTA
The DNA here is from genome assembly GCA_034691345.1 of Phasmarhabditis papillosa. Taxonomy (NCBI): domain Eukaryota; kingdom Metazoa; phylum Nematoda; class Chromadorea; order Rhabditida; family Rhabditidae; genus Pellioditis; species Pellioditis papillosa. The sequence continues at coordinate 6,107 of JAQGAV010003569.1, read as the reverse complement.
CTGGTTTCTGGAAAACAATTTTTAGTACAGATACATTTGGTTACCGTAGGATTGACAATGTGCCCTTTCCCAAAAAAGAGACGCGTTTCCGAAAGTAGCGGGAATAACAGACTAATCGTTGCCTGTTATTATGTCTTCAATTGCATCTGGACGATAATAGTTTGGAGTTAGGCCAGGAATTTTTTTTTGTAGTGTTAGTCTCAAGCGGGTGATGCAACCTTGCTATTGTGAGAATATACGGTCTGTTTCTGGGATAGTTCCAAACCCCAGGACCTAGTACTCTTATAATAATGCGGCAACGATTCCACGAGAAAGGTGTGCATAGTGGTAACATTCTTGTCTTTTGGTGGATGAATAGCAGTAGTGCTTGCCTCATCACCAACCCCTCCAATTTTCCCCAAACCTTACATAAGAACAAAGTGTAAATACATAAAGATTTAGGTACAAGAGAAAGAACAATAAATATAAAGGTAAATTAGATAACCGTTACTTTGGTTAAAAGTAATTAAAATTGAAATTATTTTAACAGTTAAAGTTTTTTAATATTGATTGGACGATGATATTCTGAAATCTTCGTCGAATGCTGCGATTAAAAACCAAATAGCCGATTAATGGGCCGCCTGTAATGAAAATATGAAAATTGATAAGAGAACCATATAAAACTTATCAAACTCTGGTTAGACTAAAATCAACCTTATGTTAATTATCCGGCAATACATTAAGTTAATCTGACCGGAAAACTCACATTCCGACACTTGGTACACAATTTGCGCGGTGGTTTTCATGACATCGGGGACTTCAAAAAGAAACACAATGCTGTAGACATAAACTGTGAAACAGAAGACGAGGCTAACGATGGTGCATTGAATAAACACCTTAATATGTTTATTGATATTAATGAAATATTTCAGTTGTCTGTTATTTTAAAGTTTTTGAAAGGTTCTGGCTGATCTCGTTTGAACCATCGACCTCTAGCTTATGAGGCGAAGCTTCTAAACACTGGGCCTCCACGCCCCCTTGTTGATTGTTAAAACGGTCTATGATGATTTAAATCGGCTTATATTTTATTTAAACATAATATGTTCAAGTTATATAAATAATATGGCCTTTTCCCACCCTCGTTAATGGGTTTAAAACAATAAATTCTAATTTAGAATATAAGAACTAACATTTCTTTCCATTTGGGACATATGAGGGCTAGTCGATCTGTCCTTTCTGTTTATAACAAAAAGCGCTATAGATATATATGTCAGAGTAATTATTATAGTAACAACATGTGCAATGCCCAGGAAGCAATAATTGTGAAAAATCCGCTGTTCCTGAAATATTTGTGAAATAAAAAGACAACGAAGGATTTTGGTTTTAAGGTGTGTTCTCCCGTATTCAAATTTTATGTCGGTTCTATTAATATAAAATAAGATCTCCTGCTTCTTTAAAGTTATCACTGATATGAGGAGTAAATGCCAATGCTCCATCCTTTGAATTGAAGGCAACACTATGCGTAAAGAATGCACAAAATACAAAAGTCAAAATCGAGGGAACTGTCCAAAACCAAGTCATTCTACCTAAAAATCAAAACTACTAATAGTTCCTATATATTAGTTTAAACACAGTACCTTCAAACAAAATTTTTCCTCGATCGGTAATTGCAGCAAGCCTACCAAGAGCCAACGCCATAACTGACACACTCATACTGTTCCAACCACCTATGTGATAATATGAGCATTTTTTGAAACGGACGGATAGCACAATTTTTATCTCACCCATGAGGAGTGGGAAAGGGTTGGCCCGGTTAGTCTCAAACTAGTATAGTCGACGAACAAACGATATGCAAGTTTAAAGTCTGAGTGCTCAGCTTAACACGCGCAAAATCGTTAGAATCATTAATATAAATTAGTTGTTGAAGAAGAATAAGTTAGATGTGGTGTTGCACATGGCATTATTCACTAGCACGCGTTTCCGCGCGCCATTGCTTCCGCTCTTATAAAAATTGTAGTTCGTACAGTATACCCATGCATAAGGCCGCCTGCCAAATACGAGTTATCACTTCTTTTAGAATCGGGTGCCTGTTTATTTACCACATATAATCTTACCAAGGGCAAAGGCTCCAAATATGTAATTGCTAATTGGATGAGTACAGAAATTGGCTCCGACAATTAGATAATAACCACAAACGATATTTGAAATAAATATATTTAGTACATCATTCAAAGAAGTAAAATACATCATTCTATAGCAAGGATACTTTAGAAACTCGCTACTTGAAATTGCCACCAAAGTTATAATGTAGGTTATAATAGCACCAACACCAAAAAGCAATGCAGTCCAACCCTATAACAGTTAGCAGTTACTATTGTAAAACAAGTTTATTATATAACAAACAAAAGATCTCAGAGCGCGGTGGTATAAGTAGGCTGCCGCAATTGCGTATTTGTCTTTTCTGGATATGATACAAAATAAAAGTGGTAAAATAATATTTTTCTGACATGAAACAAAAAATGCTCATCGAACGATAATATGATTTTCCAATTTTGCCACACAACGAGGGATTTTATAAACCTTAAACAACATCGCGCACTGCAGTCTTCTTTTTGTTATGGACTATAATCGAGCTAGATATATATCCTTTTTAACTAACCTTGACAGGATTCGACTCTCCACGAGCATACCATTCTTCTAATGAACGATTTGAACAGTCATATAAAACTGGATCTGGTTTCCAAATAAGATGTGGGTAAATGTTGAGAAATTCATTCATTCTGTTTCTTTATAAATTTGAGAAATTACAGCCATATGGTCATATTTTGACGCAACGATTGCGAACGAGAAGAAGACGAAAACGACTGTAAATAGTCCAAAATTTGCACAGGCTTACCGTAGTTTATCAAACTTAGCAAAATATATGTTATAAAGGTTAGTTAGAGCTAAAAGAATACAAGCGAGTCCAAAAAGATTTCTGTAACAAAATGTATTGCATTAAATTTGTTTTTCATTCAAACCATTCAGTTTTTCACATAAATGCTGAGAACAGTTTTCTGCTTTAAATAGATGTATGAAAATAGAAGAGGCATAGAGTGGGTGAAGAACAGTAACTGTTTTCAGCCCGTTTGCAGCCCGAAGCCCGAAAGCCCGTTTTTGCCAAAGCCCGTTTGGGCCCGAAGCCTGAAAGCCCGTTTTGACCAAAGCCCGTTTGAGCCCGAAGCCCGAAAGCCCGATTGACCAAAGCCCGTTTGAGCCCTGGGCTCAGCCAAAACGGGCTCAAACGCCCAACTCTACAACAGTTTAATGTATGTGATGTATACGATAATAACAATAGTTTGTGCTTTCAAACATAAGAAAGAATTATTTTTATTCTTGACAAGAATGCATTGCAATTGTACATGATAACATACACTAAAGTTCCTTCTCCAGCATCAACATAGCAAGAATCATTAATTTATTTCAATAATTTGTCTAATTAATTAGGAAAAATCAGTATTCCTTAAATATAAACTTTTTTTAGGATTAGTTTGTTGATGATATTCTGACGGTTCCCAAAAATTTTCTTCTAATGGTATGGTTGAATATTAAATAGCCAAGCAGGGGACCGCCTAAAAGAATAAACAGTCAATAATTTTACAATAAAGAACACTTTGAAAGTCTAAGGTTATTTCAGACAAGTTTAACTAAACTGAAAAGTTGCTGAAGGTTTCCAGTCAATTGCAGTTAACTTACATTCAGAGACCTGATACGAAACCTGTGCGAAGGCTTTTACTAAATTTGGAACTTCGAGTAGCAATACCATGCTGTACAAGAAAGCAGTAGAACATAATGTTAAACTTATGAGACTGCATTGAATAAAGAGCTGCAAATGGAAGGAATCAGAAATATTATGCATGTTTTTTCTATGAATAGATACGATGTCTCTAGGAATAGAGCTCTGATATAGAAAGTTCATCTCTCCGCGTTCTTCGATAGAACAGATGTAAACTTTTGAAAGCTCCGTACGTAGTCCGGCTCTCTAGTGTAGGTTACAAAAATGAAAAAGCTATTCTGCGTCTAGATGGGTCCCCTATAACGCTTGCACAGTGACATTTCGATTGGTGGAAACGGGTTCGCGACCCTCAACTGTAAGTAACTATAGTTTAGTCTTTTTAATAGATGATATTAGGGCAAATTTGCCTGCACTAGAGTTTTTCTTTTTATATCTCAACTAACATTCTTTTCCGTTCGTGACATTGGTGAGCTAGCAGAACGGGATTTTTTGGACCAAATTTGTATAATCATACATATATATGTACAGGTAATAATAAAACACATCAGGTCGGCTATTCCCAGAAAACAATAGTTACGAAATATCTTCAGTTCCTGTTAAAGAATAGTTAAAATATGAATTTTATATCACATCCTAATATAGGTGTTATTGAGATAATAAAAAGAAGAAATCATAGTGGTCTCCGCTGTTTACGAGTTGTTAGAAATTGAGAATGAAAACTTATATGTTGGGTTTCTATTGCTTACAATAATACAGAGAAGGTAGATCGTCTTTACTATTGTCTGTATATATAGCTTGGTTTACAGCACCCTGCACCGTAAAAAACTAACGTTACCTCATTCATGTTGTCAAGAATAACGGGAATAAATAACCACGCCCCTGCTTTCGAGTTGAACGTCAATCCATGTGTAAAAAAAGCTGAGAATATGAAAGCCAGTATGGATGGTATTATCCAGAAACATGTCATTTTGCCTATAAAGTTTATATATTAAAAAGAAGGTTAAATTTTTAGAGCTACACCATCTTTTTAAGAAGAAATGAAATAGCATTTAGGCTTTATTTTGCTCGTAGATTCGAAGTTTATGGCCGGACAGTAACACAATTGAGTCAATTGAGGCAGTCGGTATGATTCTAAGGTTCTTGGATTTCGCGGGTTTTCAAAACGTAAGCTTAATTTTACGTAAACTTTGTGTGATATATTTATGTTATATGATACAAAATTCACCTTTAAATAAACACTTTCCTCTGTCAGTAATTTCGGCTAATCTACCAAGTGCTAATGCCATAACAGACACACTCATACTGTTCCATCCTCCTAAAATGTCAGAACTTCAATATAAGCTATATCAGGATGGGAATTTTAGGACCCGGACCGTTTCCATCCTTTCAGCAGTGTGCACATCTACTTGTGTAGTTTATTTAGACAGTGTTCGTTCTAACATAATTTGCAAGAAAATTAAAAGAAGAATGAAAATAGCATTCTAAGTTAAACTCCAGTTGGATAACCTATTGCTATATTACCTATTGCAAAAGCTCCAAATATGTAATTGCTAATTGGATGAGTACAGAAATTAGCACCAACTATAAAATAATAGCCAGTAACAATGTTAGATACAAATAGATTAAAGATATCGTTTAGTGATGTGAAATACATCATTCTATAGCAAGGTTGTATTAGAAACTCTTTGCTAGAGATAGAGAACAGTGTTATTATGTAGGTTATGATGGCAGAAACACCAAAGATGAGAGCAGTCCAACCCTAGAATTAATAGAATACAAAAATAGTTTGCAATTGTTCTAACAGAAACCTTTAACTCTTGTTATGGCACTTGACTAACAATCATAATTCTTTTTTGATATAGTGAAACTTTCCAGTTTAACCATATGATTGTGTTTTTGTTTAGGAACTCTGCTTCTAAATAGTTTGTCATCATTTCCTTGAAAAACTATTATATTTCCTGTATTTCGTCTCACACAATAACTGTAGATTTCTTCTGCTCAGGGTTACGGCCAATCATTCCTGAATTTTCTGAGCAGAGACCGGTCCTTTCTAACATTCAGTCTTCCGGTGCACAAAACATGAAATAAATAAGCGGGTTTCCCAGGCCTACTGCAGCTGCGGGGGCGGATTCAGAGACCGCTCCTCTAACCACGAGGCTAAAGAACCAGCTTAGCATCCTTGCCTTCTCAAATGTTAAAAAACAGTGTTTCCATTAATAGTCTTATTTTGTAATTTAAACAGAAGTGTATCATTGTGTTCACCGTTTTCAGAACTCACCTTTACTGGATGAGGTTCTCCCCGAGCGTACCACTCTTCAAGTGTTCTATTGGAACAATCATACAGTACTGGATC
>JAQGAV010003568.1:0-12180 GCA_034691345.1 Phasmarhabditis papillosa | reverse complement strand
TATGATGATCCTCAAGATTTATTAAATACACTCTTTGCTGCTCCGGGGGCCACTGGTCCACCTGCCAAGGTATGACTGATATAACATATATTATTTATTATCTTTCCTGCTTACCATGATATTCTCTAGAAAGACCGTGATAATCTCTTGATTTTGAGTCTGACGACACACTTGGACTTAGCAACTCTCCAATTGCTTTCATATGACTTTGCAGTCCATCTGCTAAATCTGAAGATTCAGATTTTGAAGCTCGATTCATAATTTCTTCTAGTGAGGACATGCCTACAACATATTAATTATAAATATAATAATTCTGATGTTATAAGATATTTAATACAGTTATGATTACGTTACACTTATATTAGTAAAGAAAACAATAGCTACACACTGATCTGAATAATATATTCGTATATTTTAAATCGATAGTTTAGCTCGAAATTTGAAAACAGACATTGGCGCGCAAATGTTGTGAGTTGAATAAAGGTGCATAGCTGCTATGGAAACAAAGCTGAGAGGAGAAAGAAGGTTTGCCCGATATATTTAGAGATGAGGATGAGTAAATTTAACTTGCGATAGAGGTTTAAAACTAAATGTATTAAAGGAATATGTGCGTAACTTCTATTGTCATAACTGTAAATGCAACAATTATAATTGTTTTATTAGAAACATAAATAAGATTACAATTATGCGTCTTATACTAGTAGGTTAGCAGTACATAACGCTAAATGGTAACATTTCTAACATAAAGTGGGCGGATCATCATAAATTTTAGGATCAGTAACGAAATACAGTTCGAAACGTAAGATATATTCGAAATTTAGTAAAATTACTTGAAACAACTAAAGAACTGAGCATTTTGAAGTGTATTAGATATAAAAAAGAGCATGTACGTTTGACAGAATATATATATTATGAAAACTGCACAATATTAGAATGTAATAGATTAAAAACAAACAAGGCCCAATAAAACAGTGTGCTTTGTAGTTTCAGCAAACCGACAAACTGTTTCAAAATGACCTAACTAGCTTAAATACAGATAACCCTAGAAACTCCTATAACATTTCAGTATTAATAAAATCCTTTACATATAAAATAGCTCTATTTTAGATGTTAGACTGAATATAAATAAGAGTGTGTGGGGGTACATAGGTGGGGTAGACCACGCCGAGTGCGGGCACAAACGACCGACAGCGATAACTAGCCCGCGAAGGGGGAAAATAGCACTACTTGTGGGGAGGCAACCGACAGGGGGACCAATATCGACCCAGCCCGGGCCAGCCGAGACGACCAAACAAAGATGAGAGGTTGTGGGAACCAGAGACGCAGGCAGAGATCGCGCTGGCTACCTGGGGTGTCCAAATTGGATAACGGACATTTGAGGAGCAGAATTCGAATATAAAGTTTCCAAAATATATCCAGTTTAGAGAAATTGTATAGTTTTGTTTTAAATTGTTCATCTTCTAGGATACTGCAGATATAGAAGATAAAATTATTTGCAGAAATAAATACGGTTAAAAATATTAGAGTGATCTGGTAGTCCTAAGATCAGTCACTTGTGTGTGATCTGATGGAAAATGTGCACAGCTTTTCGCGCATTTTACAAAAATGAGAAAACAACAAGAAAATGAGTATGGAGTCTTAATATCATCATAAAATGGGATTATATGCTAACTAAGCATAAGCAATTGTAGTTGCTTTGATATCTATCGTACTAAGCAACGAATTATTACTAGGGGTAATGGATGCGCACCATAATAAACCATTAAAACCTCTACAATATGTTTCAAACTGCAGTGCTATGTTTTAAAGAAGAGTGCGCGTGAACTTTTGAGCCGGTGCTGGTACACTTCCTTTGATCTACCTGTACACCGGCTTTCAAATGGATAAAGGGAAATATCATCAAAACTTCAAGGCTAGTATCCAAATTCAAATGGTAAATGTTTCCATCTTGGGTGGTTTCGGCATGGCTTGGACGCTGCGAGAATGTGTGCACTGGGGTTCGCGGGTTTGATTATCGGACGCTCGCGGCGGGAGAAAATTCGCACGCGGCCAACCGCCCCGCCCGGGGTGACGTCACGCTATCTAGTGGCACAACACCGCGCCGGGGTGCCTCACAACCACCGCGGGCTGCTGCCGGCAAAACCGCCAAATGACTGCTAGGACAGAACTATCTGAGACATACAGAGGGATTGGCAATGGATGGACTCTTACTTTCAACTGTAATTCGGGGCCTACTGTGACTATCAAATATCCGGTATACATTTGGATCACCGGCATACTATTAAAAAAGTGGCTGTCAATTCAAAAGGCGGAACTTAGCCGGTCAGAGTTAAAAACAAAGCGATTAAAAAATTTGTTTAATTTTTATACTGTTTGTAATAACTACATGCAACATTGAGTATCCCGAGTTCAATGAAGCTTGGATCTGGCCTAGTCAGGCGTACCTTCTTGAACTGACAAAAGCGTATCTAATATAGGAATTTCAACGACAATAGGTTGATGTTAAAAGGTAAAATAACTATGACTAATGAATGATCTGAGGTAAAATTGCTAAAAGGGACATAGGGAGACCTAATTAGCCAATATACTGTAGTTTAGAGAAAAACTGTTTTTATGATAAAATTTGTTTAAAATTTGAACATTTTGTATCAACAAACACGTTTATTATATCAACATTTCATGCTGAATTGGATTCCAAAAGAATTTGTGCTGATTTCGCAAAACGCACCCAGTGACAGTTTCAAACAGCATTATTGACCGTAACTTGTTTAAAAATGCAGTTTTATGTTGTTCACCTATTCCATCGTGAAGATACCCTTTTTCCGGTCAGAACCACATTTTATAGTTCAAAAATGTTCATCATGAAGTGAGTTATGCACCGTATTATGTTTAGCAGCGAATATTGGTAAAGTGGCGATCGCGTTTGGCGATAGTCAAACTGAATTTTGAATGCAAAACCGAATATTTATTTATTTGAACCTCCTTAACCTATGAATTTTTCTAAAAAATGTTTAGATCAGAAATTCTCTACAATCTGGGACTAAGTGCAATCTATTTCACCTATGATCCTTTAAATAACAAACAGAAGCGCTACACAAATCAGATACTAATGGGAAATTCTATTTCATAAAATGATTTCTTACTATATTTTTAATGTTCTATATCTTTATTGAGAACCTTATTTAAGCAACTTTTTAATATCCTAATTAGGCTTTCGCAGTCTTTTCATTGACGAAAACATGGGTTTTGTTGAGTTCTGTTTTTAGTTTTTTGTTCGTATCTAACATACTTGGCTATTCTCGACACTCCTTACTAAGTAGTAGGATGTTGTTGCCTACGAAAGATCATACAACAATACTGGAGCAACGAGATCCTTTCTATTTTTCCTTATGTTTTCCATTGTTTCGAAACGGAAATTAACATATTAGGCGAATAGAGTGTCATTTGTCCAAAAATGAATACACAATACTTTAAATTTTAAATTTTAAATGTTCTTGTATAGCTATATGTAATTGTTAGCGGTAAGTTGGTAGGATTCTTTCCTTATTTATAGTCACTAACAACTGGAGTAACAATTTGCTAAAACATAACCTCACTTGAAGGAATCTAGTTATGATATGACAGTAAATTTTTTTTTAAGGTAAGGAACATACTTTTTGAACCTTACAACGTCAATATTGAATTATTTCTATATTCAATATTTGAAGAAAGAACTCCTAAATATTTAAATACACAATGCCTTTTACAATTATTGTATCCTTATATTCTCAAATAGTCATCGTTTCTGAGATTCTTTTCCCAAAACAACTTATTTTACATAATCAAAAGTATTCTAAATTTAATTTGAAATAGAAGTGTTTTTATATTCTTGCGTAACAGTTTTTAATCAGCTTTTGTGTAAAGGATAAGCTTTTATTAATATATTTGGAGCATCATCAGAGCTATTTATTATCATAGTTAGTGTTCATGATATTACGGACCACACACCGTGCTAACTCTAATATTCTAGACAAATAGCATTACCGTATTTCCCCTAAATGCATATTGTGGACATAAAAAGGTTTAGTGATTTGCGAAACAAGCAATTATCCTTGTTAAACAAATGTTTTTCAATCCCTTAATAGTATTAGTCTTTTCACATTGTTGCTTCTTGATTTCATAGATTGTTATTCTTTTTTATTGAGAAAACTAAAACAATGAATCTTGTGAAAAAATGAAAAAAAAAACAATGAAAAATAGAATAATGAATCTTGTTACAAGTAAATGTATTCTTTTAAAGACCGAAAGTTATAGATCAAGTGAACCATGCCGTCTCTTATTCTGAGTACAATTTTCAAACACGTTGGCGATAACTTGTTATTATATATCTGTAAATATTTTCTATAGTTTGCTTTGAATTCGAAGAAGTTCCCTGTCAACTCTGAGGCTGTGTAAACAAGTTCATTTATTTCGACAATCCGACCATTTTCTTCTATTTTGTGTCAAACCTGACATCACTCTCATAACTACTCATTTCCATTGAAATGGCCTCGTCTTTAAAGATCCCCTAGCCGCTGTCGTCGCCAACCACAATCAGTACTTTTTCTAGTCCGCCGCGCCAAACAATTAATGAGAATTGAAGAAATCAAATGTTTCCAAGGTTGAACCAGTTGACTGTCACTTCTGTTAGTTTGTTTCTCTTTTGAGAAAGCACCGTTACGCTGAATTCAGCGAATGATCCATTTGAGGTGTTGTTGACCTGTTTTGTATTAGATTGTAGTAGAGTTAGAGTTTCATTTGGCTTAGAAAACCATAAGAGTAGCCTGTCCTTGTCTACTACTATTAAATAGTCTATTACCCTACTTGCAGAATCCTTTACTCACTGTGTGATTTGCTAAAGAGTTCTACAGATCACAGATGTTTGGAGCAAAGATGTGAAACGACCGATATCTAAGAAGCGGAAACTTAGAATGCAAAGGATTTTTTCTTCGGGGCGATTTGATTCATAAATATCTAGCTTATGAGAGGATGATATTAACCAATGGTTCACCTCACACCAAAGTTCCTTTGTCTCACATCGTCGTTTCAAACTTTTTTGATATTGCCTTACTTCTATTGAATAAGTAATCTTCTCTTACTGGTGCACGATGTTTAGCAGGTTATTGGTTGTTCTATCTTGTTTTGCATTCTAGTTTGTAGTCTTCTGTTGCACCTTCTATGATTCTTAATAGAGGATTATACTCGTAATCCTTATTTAATTAAATAAGAACAACTTCTATGGTTCAAGTTAGTTGATATGTACTATCAAAACTCTTTTAACTAGAGAAACTTCAATAAAAGTTGCGAGTCGATATTTCCAGCTCTTTCGTTTAACATTTGCTGTTCTTGCTAATCTTTTAATAGTTTTTCAGTTTTTAAAGGGTTCGCTAGATTTGCACGGGTTGCAACAGTGATAAATAACATTTGTTGTAAACAACTACAAAAAACTATACTTCATTGATAGAACTGTTTTACTTTAGTAGATTTTCATTAAAAAATTCTAGTCTGAACCGTCAATAATAAATAACAAATTTTGCCTGGAAACTTAGACAATGTAATATTGCCAATCTTTTTTTAATTGTTATACTTCCTGTAATCATTTGACAGTAATAGTAGATTTAAAAGTTAAAATTTCCTTCTAGGCAACCTTTCGGCCATTCATTCCGAAACTTTCAGAGCAAAGACAGCTACTTTCTAACATTCAGTCTTCGATAGTAAAAACATGGGATAAGTTAGCTGCAGCTACGGGGAGTCGAAACCTACAGCTTCAGATCCACTCGAATTCAGAAACCGCTGCTCTAACCACTAGGCTAAAGCATCTGTAATAATTGCTCTTAATTTGTCAATTCTCTTCCCAGTTGCAATCCTCTAAACTACTTGAATCTATGAATCATGGATCCTTCACCTTCACTCCCTATTCTGTCTTTTTACATTTTTCGCCTAATTCGTCAAGTTTGTTTTTCGCGCATCCGCGAAAATTTTATTACAACAAGAAAAGAAGGGCGCAGGTAGTGCGCGCCGGGCCGGCGCTCTTCTAAATCAAATAAACTAGTTTCTTGTCTTTTCTGTCTGAGTATCTCAAGAATACGCAGTCAATTGATTATTCTAACAGAAACTCTGTCAAATCAGTACGGACATCACTGTGATTTAGGTAAGACGGATCGAGAAAAGGCGATAATTTGATAGCTTATTTGGCTGAGGATCAACTGAAACTAGACAGAGATCTAGGGTTGGTCAACAAAACAAAATTACAGGCACAAGTTAATTAGGTATAACATAAGTTTAGTTACTATTATATTAAAAAAAGTTATTGTTTATCAGAAGAATGAATAAAAAAAGCAAATATGAACTAGCAAAACATTATTTATTATGTTCTCCATTGGTCTTAAACACTTTTAAACATGAACTTTAACTCTTACAAAAGTAAAATTTTAAGTTTTATATCTTAAAGAAGTTATAAAGACTGTACAACTATAACAGTTGATAAAACGGCTTTGTTAACCTATAACTTTTCTCCCTGTACCAATTGTTGTTCTATCTATTTTATTAGAAAACACTTACCAAATCTTGTTCTTCTCTTAATTTCTACAACCTTTCTTTTACAGTGAAGCTAATTTTAACTTGTCTGATATAACATATAGTAACTATCTTACAACTCTAATACTCTGCATATATACTATTCATTTACTGTTTTTTGCATTTGAATCTGTTACAAGATTTGCTCTATTAAGACTTTCAAAAATCCCCGATCTTTCATTTTGTTAAATAGGAGAACGTTGCCTTTTTCGGTTTTGGTCTCACATCAAAGGCTACTCTTTTTCTATAAACGGCGTTTAATTCCGTCTTGTGTTCACTTTTTATTGTTGATCCGATGATTTTATACTACATTCGATTAATTTACTATATAAATAACTAGCGGTAAAGTTAGGTAATTGAACCGTTAACAGAATAACGACCGTATTGTATTATAAGAAAATAATAAAAAATAAATAACTAATTTTGCTTGTCGATTGAACCACTGTATTTATTCTTTTCATAAAGTATTAATTAAAATCTGGTGCGCACGGTTACTAAAAAAAGAAAGTTGGCAGGTCTTTCTCATTTGGATATCATTAATTAGCCATCCTATTATAATAAACATTTACTTTCTTGTAGGTAATACAATAAATAAATCAGTCAGAATAGTATTCTTCGTTCTCTCTAAGTTCTCGAATTGAGCAGTGAATCCACATGAAATTTGTCGAGAATTTTACTAACTGACGTTTTTCGTCAACTTTTTTGATCATATGTCATACTATGTGTTTTTTACAACAACTCAAGTACTTTTTTCTTATCAAACGTACGTAATTAGGATTTGTGTAAAAATAATTTAACTTTTGTCTGTCCTTTGCGGTCTCTTCCACACCCATTATTGCCACCGGACTAGTATTCACAAGTTGACAGGGTGGTCTAATTTAGATGGCCTGATCGGCTACTAGAACGGCCCTGTCAAATAGAGCTCAAGCCTTGAACCATTAAGGAAAACTATACAGTTTCACTATTTATGTATCCGCAAAGGAATTGAGCGCAGTTAGTTTGTTTAGACGAGTTTTTGAGAATTCTTTACAAAAGAAACTATTCAGTTTATGAGTATAGTCTCTGAAATCACAAGAACAACTACTTAACTCTTAATAAAATGACATCTAACCCTGCGATCTTAACATGTAATTCCTTTATCTTTTAATTTAGTTGATCGGTGTGGTCAAGCTGTTAATCTGGCCTGGCTTGCGCAAAAAATCTGAGGCCAGGCCAGCACAGGCAAGATTTGTCCTACTGCTGCATAAAATTATCAAGCGAGAGATCAGGGTTCTATCCCCGCCCTCGGCATACTTTTTTCAAATTTTAACTACGCAATGTGTACTTGTATAATGATTATATTTTACTATTATGTAGTGACCAACATTCAAAAATTCACAAAAAATCGATTTTTGGTCTGACCTGGCCTGGACTGTGAAACCTGGAAAATCCGAGACCAGGCCTGGCCAGTTTAACAGCTCTGGGTGTGGTTGTTAGTTAGATGTTTGAACCTATTTAGAAAAAAGTAAATGATCGTAGTTATGTGATAACAGATCACTAAATCTTTCTCTTTATTTTTGATCTGATTCCGTTTCTTTTCTTCTCTTAAATATTGTTACTATCTCACCGGGCGCTCGCCAAATTCGCTATTGAAATATCTAATTGTCGAATATTTGGAGAACCTGGAGGGCCACTACATTCTCTTTCATAAATACGATTATACGTCAGAAGGTATGGTCTTTATTGGACAGTTTATGTAATCAATATCTTTTAAATTATTGTTTAGTAATGTAACATCAAACAAAAGAAAATGTCCATGTTCAGATTACAACACTAGTTACATACATACCTAAAAGAAACTGGCGATTTTTTAATTGACCCCCAAATAATTTTTTCGAAAGTGAACAATTTTGCCACCAAATCCATGACATTTTGTTAAAATATATAGAAATAAATGAAGCATAATGGGTATTAACATATAATTATGAAAAGTGAGCTTTTTACTCTCATTGTTGGTTTTGTCAAATAGTCTTTAAGTTTTGTTTGAGTTATTCTGTAACCCCAATTATCGCCTTCACAGAAAATGTTTTATTCTGTTTAAATAACAATAAAAGTAAGCATTGTAACGATATTCTTAATGTGAGAGCGAAGCATTTTAGAAAAATAAAGAACAAATAGTAGAAATTGAAATAAGATAATCACACAATGATCGATTAGACAGATGACAATAAACTTATTGTTATTAAACTATTTTGTTTAATATTCAACTGAATCGTTTATTAAACATTGCAATTCACAAGTAATCTTTATAATTCCACTTCTAAGTGTTATTTAACTATAACAGAAATAGAAAATAATATTGTTTTTATGACTTGATTTAGCTTATGATGGTTGTTTTCTTCTATCAATAGTGAAGTGTTAGTTTATAATTATCTGTTCTTGCATAGCTTATATAACATGGTAGTAGACTATCCGTTTATTACCAGTCGACCAATAACTGATTTCTACAATATTCAACTTCCTTAATTAATATGAACTATAGAATTACTTTCTACTAAAATTAACTTTCTTGTTTCTCCTTTAGCAATTAATTGCCCATGTACTTTACAAATCAGCAAACGTTTAAATGTAAAAGTTTAAATGCAGCAATACATTCAACCGAGCTGAATAACTGAGCTTCAATTGGTTCAGCAGCTTCATAGCTACAGAATGTATATCTTTATTGTGTAATCAAAGTACAGACCGGCATGGTATCCCCCCGATCTTGTCTCTTATGTGATATAAAATCATTTAGCATTGGCGCGCATAGCTATACCCAATTTCGCCCTAATCGTGTTAACAATTTATTGAATGAAAAGTTATTTTGTTCTGTAAGGTTATCAAATGGTAAATACTTTAAATTTCTGCAATTTTGTGTGGGGGGTAGAGGTGGCAAAGGCCGGCCCGGGCCTTTTGCGAAATTCCAAATTTTTTACCAAAATTTCCAATTTTGGAGAATTATTGATCAGTTTCGAAAGTGAGGGCCGGCCCGGGTCGGCCGCACTTTTGCCAGCCCTGATGGCGGGTACCTTTTGGGAGCTTTTTTTTTTAAATTTTACCTTGGCAGAATGAAGTAGTTTATAGAAGCGCGGTATATAAACAACAACAAGTTCAACGTTTGCTTCCAATTTTCACATATATGTCGCTATTTTGCAATAAAACTTTAATTGCTTTAAATAATGTTACACTTTCAATTCATTTCTTTTTTATTAACGAAATCTTATTTTCTACGACAGTTGATATTTTAGGATTCCTAGAAATGGTGATATCTCGGACGTACATTATCATATTCGTGGTCCTAGCACTCTCCTTTGTGGTCACTGTATCCGATGATAGTTTTGAGGGCCAAGATGAGACCACCCACAAATATCACAGAGGACCTACGCATAGAAAAAGAACTCCAGTGTTAGTTTTAAATGATTTTCTCTAGAAAGAGAGGATACGAAATAGAATTTACTTCAAAGATCTTCTCGAAATCTTAAATAGTAATCGAGTTATATATATCCGGAGATTTTTACATTTCTCACTCAATAACCTATAGAAATAATTGTGTATTCTTACTAATTTCTAACACCGACTAGGATTAAACTATTTTCGAATAGTTTTCTTTATTAAAAGAATGCACAAACTAATATTTAGTAATTTTAGTTGTATTAATGGCAAGCCAATAGAGGGTGCATGCGAGTGTGACCTAGACTATGTAGGCAAACATTGCGAAAAGAAAAAGAACTGTGCTACCTTTAAAAGATACAGAAACGGAAGGTATGTATTAAACAGACCTTTAATATTGGAAAAGAATGAAAAATGGGAGTTGCAAATCTATTATAGAAAACAATATAAAATGTTAAATATCGCTGGGTGATACATTCGGGGAGTAGTGGATATTCAGATAACTTAAGTAGGGCGATACCAAATTCTTTCATATAAAGAAATAAACCTAATTCGCCCAGACACTTAAAACATAACCGTTATTTTCAGTTGTCCTGTTTGTCTTAAAGGTTATACAGGAGAATTCTGTGAAAATATAAACTGTGAGCACGGTACTCTTAACTTAATGGAGACGGAATGCGAATGCGAGAAACCATTTAGTGGTCAATTCTGCTCTGAATTAGACCAAGGAGCAGTTTACAGTTATTATAATAATAAGGTTAGTTAACAAACATCTTTCTAAACAGTAACAAACTATTTTATTTATCCGTAGTTGTTCAGATTAAGACAGGGCAATAGAAGACTATTGATGTAATTTAAGCTTTTACTCTGTTTATTTATATATTTCTAATTATTTTAAATGTTTATAGGTATTCCTACTTGGTCCACTTGGAGCTTTATCCCTTATTCCAATGTGTCTGCTATACTTTGGATGTGAGAAAATGGCTCAAAAGAGACAGGTAACAATAAAAAGGCTCATTTAAATTGGAGATTTAAAACTTCAAAATTATGCTATGATATTTTCGTGTTCTGCTAGAAATCATGTTCATTGGATTTAAAAGATTGAAACGTTTCTATTTTACTAAAAATAAATATAGAAATTATTAGAAAAATCTTGAGCAAAACTGCTTTTGAACAATGTCATCCAATTAAGTTTTAACTAGACATATTTGAAGGTTGTCTATTTCCTTAAAAGTAGTTTTACAAAATATAATTCAATTGAATACATTTCTATAAGGTTTTCTACAAAAACGTTGTCTTCCAGACTAAACGCGTAGGTCTAATGCTGGACGGTCAGAACATCAACATAAAGGATAATGTATTGCACCAGCTTCTTACTGCTGAAGAAGTTTAAACAAATCGTATTTTCTATTTATTTATATTCTTCTTAGAGATACCGTAACTTTGCTCCAGTTGTTCCATTTCCCTTGTATTCCCATTCGCTCCTGATTACGGGTCCTTGCTCCAAAGCCTTTTAAACACACTTTTCTGTCTTCTTGAAATCTACTGTATCAGTATAAATATTGTGTCACTTATGTGAAAGTTGAATAAAGTATTTGAAAGTAGTGGTTACAAAAACTGTTACGTTACAGTCATCCTGTTTTCTTAAAATTTACAATAGTATTATAAATTTATATTCAGTTTGTAACTACAATATTTAGAGAGACTCCGTGTTTAAAGATTTGTGAACTTCTTATTGAAAGCCCTGTCGAGTGATTCAATAGATTAACATGTTTTATATTTGTACAGTTTAAAGAAGCTTATTCAAACAAATTTATTTGAATATTATTGTTAATAATTATGATACCAGTAACTTAAAAATAACATCGAGATCACAGTAACCATAATAAGTCAATACCCGAAACGGCGAGAAAAAGAAAAGTACCTAACAATATTCAAATAGTTATGTGGTTCGTTGTTGAAAATAAATGTCGATTAATGTGGAAAAAATTTGAAATGTGAATGGTAACACAAAATAACTTTTTGCTTCACAATATAATTCAAAACCTAGATGTGGGGTGCGGTATTATCATTTACCTCAGGAAATTGAATGTTTCAAGTCAATTTGAAATGTGAATGGTAACACAAAATAACTTTTTGCTTCACAATATAATTCAAAACCTAGATGTGGGGTGCGGT
>JAQGAV010003567.1:0-12182 GCA_034691345.1 Phasmarhabditis papillosa | reverse complement strand
AGCATCGTATAAAAACTAAAAAAAAATAAATAAACACATTCTATTCTATTCTATCGTATGTTTTGGTTAAGATCCAACACCTAGGCTTCTCCAGGTAAACGCTTTTTGTACTGCGTTAAGTTGAGTTTTATTAAAACTTTGATAACTTTCATAACCAGATTCTCCCATCAAAAGGTAAAGTCGATCTTGCATTCTTTCAAGAAACCTAGAAAACGGTTAAAATGTAAACCAGCTAGACAATGAATCTTAGAATCTGCAAATTAAGTTTTGTATACAATGTTTAAGTAAGAAATATTATGTCTTCTTATCCGCTTGTACTAATAGTATTATATTATTCTGTATGGTCCCTCTTAACTAAATAAAGTGATACCCCTACTCTTACTTTTATTGACACCAAACTGTCTTTATGCTCAGATGCTAAAGGGTTAACGATTTTGCTTGTTTTCTTTACTTTCTTCATATTCTATGTATTTATTGCCTCATTAGTGTGAACTTCGCTATTCTATCACCCCTAAGGCTAGAAAAACCCCTTGAATGATCATCGAGCAACAACATTTTTCCGGATTTCTAAGGTTTCGCCACCCTTTTAGGTAGCTCAACTGTTTAAGGATAATCTATTTAATGTATAGAAACGCTGCTTAAAAAGTTCTTATGTTTATCGAAAAAGCTTATATTCTAAAGTTGTATATATGCAGAATATCTAGCAACAGTAATGAGGTGTTTCCCCAGCCGGAACTATATAATCGACGGATGAATCGTTTGCGGGGTGTACTGTAGAATTTAGAAGGAGCGCGGTATTCCAAAGAAATATACAAGGAATCCATATAAATGTGCGCTCTAATTATAATAAATAGAATTTTATCTGTAAGCGATTCGTTCGTCGGATATAACAATTGTTTGGAGAGACTATAATTCAAGAAACATAAATAGTATCATGCCGTTACTCTTTGCACTCCCATCTTCTGAATAATTCTTATCATTACGGGCTATTTTGATGGTTTGCTTTCTAATTTTGTACTACTAGCCAGCAACAATTCCTTATTCTTATCAGCTTAACAGTCCTTTAATTTAATTGATGAACAGTAGCGGCGGCGCTGTAAATATAATAGCCGGCGCAGATATTTACTGCTTTAATACAGAGAACCGAGGAGTATTTCTAGTTTGAATGTGTTCTTGATGAAATTAATCCCTCTTTTGTAACATTTCGGCTAAGAACTAAGAAATCACTAAAATTCTTTATATCCTTTTTAAACTACATTGAATTTAGTGCTTACTACTCATTACAATTTATATGATACCTAGAGTTTCACCTAAATCTCAACCAAAAGGTGTATTAATTTAATTTCAAACTTTTCTGTCTGCTCCCAACGGAAGGCTACTGTTCACACTTATTTTATTATATAAGGCTGTTAAGAACGTAAGTTTTAAACATATTTACTGTCTTAAACAAAGTAAAAACCTACCGTTTTGTTTTTTATATTTAACTTCTCCATCGGTTTGGTCACTGGCCTTATCGCAAAAGTGTTCTCATTCTTTTCGGGGAATTCTCTGCTCTATATCACATTTTATATGCATTCAACTAAACTCAAAGGGGACTATTTTTTGTAATATTTCCCAGTTTTCTAGGCTTTTTCTTAATCTTTAAGCTATTGCAACATGCTAGCACAGATGTTTTGCCACTCGTAAACCCCCGGTTCAACCGATAAATCCGAAAAGCCAAAGCCAATAAAGCGTGTTTCTTTTGGTAAATTCCGTGAATCTGCAACATTGGATTTAACTGAGACTGCGAAAACGGGACAAACATTCAACAACTAGAATATATATAGTCCGTTTCACAACTTAGACTACATTGCGTAGGCCTAATATGATGCGCGGTATTGCAACATTTCCCTTCAAATCCGCTGAAAAAAAATGCCTTCCCTCTCTGTTCGGGCGAGAGAACTTTTGAAGGCAAAATTTACAACACCGCGCATCGTATGAGGCAGGCGCAATGTTGTCTAAGTTGTGAAACAGAATATAGATCCACGAGTCTTTATATACTCTACCGAAGCATAACACTTGTGTTGGATCTGAACCAATAAGAACTCTATTCAAAGTAGTTGCTTGTTTGTTTGTCCTGTCATCCCTTTTAAATGTTCTGTATTCTCCATTTTAAAACAATCTTTTTAATATTTGTTTGCTTGGGAACTAGATGTTAGCGTCATAAAGCAAGCTTAATTTGCAATAGTCGCGCAATCTTTCTTATTATTGGCGACTTTGCTTTTGTTTTGATATTGCATTAGAGCGCGCATTCATTCGACCACATCTGCTCATTTTATGATTTATACACATTTGAACTTATTATAATAATTAATATTCTTAGCTTCAACTTATTTAAATTATATACAAAACTGTTTAAATTCTCCTTTTTATTCAAGTAAACTTTTAGTCTGCAATGCTCTATAAAACTGTCTCACATGTTTTTCGAGTCTTTTCCCTATTTTTCAGACTTAGAATTAGTGAGTGTTGTTTTTGTCTGTTTGATTCATGCTAATTTCTTTATTTCACTGAAAAGTCAGCAGCAGACAAATTCTCGTTGCTCAAAATGACGCAATTTTTAGCGTTCTTTGAAGGTTTTCAACTTTGTTGGTAGTTTCAGTAGGACGACCTCTGTTAAAGGTTCTCTTCTAACTTTCTATTCAATATGATATCGTCAGACTTTTGTCTTAAGCTAGGTTCCGGAATAAAGTATGTTAGCTAACCTTTCAATATCATTATCTTAAAATATCCTGTTTTAGTGATCTACCGACTGAACAAACCTGCTCTCTGCTCATTTAACGGGCGATTTTTATCTTCTTAAAATAGTAATTTAGTTGAATTTGTGCGGCAACTGTTCGTTTCTCGTAACTTGCCGACATGCCGTGCCTGCAGACCTCGCTGTAATCTTGTATAGCTCGTTTTCTGCACTGACCATCATGAGCAGCCTTATCTGACCAATCCCATTTAAAATATCTTTTTCTAAATTATCGATTAATGTAATGATTAATTAGAGTTTATTAAAAAGCTTTATATCAAAGACAGTTGTCTAGAAAGTTTCGTTTTCATTAGTTTCAAGAATTTTTCAAGAAAAACTATGGGAAAAATTCCAATCAACATTTTAATAATTATTGTATTATCTTTGAATCATATGGCTGTGTTTTGTGGGAATTGTTACAATTTATAGTTCTTCTTTCACTATTTACATTCTAACCATAAGTTACGGAGTTTACAAACTCATTAATGCCTCTACCTTTCATGAAAACGTTATCTCAATTGATAAATACTTTAGAAAAGACTTCGTGCAGTAAAAAACGATCACAATCTTTCTATACATTTTTCATTTTACTTCTTAGTCATATTTTAATTATATTATTTTATTAGTCTCGATTTTCGCTTTTAACTTTCTTACTTAACTGATTTTAGTATATGTGCTAGAGTTCCTTTCTAAACTATGAGAGATTCAAGCGCCCTGCCACCGGACGCCGTCCGTCTGGAGTGCTCCGTACTTAGCTCCAGAAGATCCCGACGGGTTCTGAAGGATCAAAACGGACCCTTACCCCCACCAGTTAGGCGTAGCCGGTCGCTCGGGAAGTTCCTAGAGAATATTGTTAGGAAAGTATTCGATTCCGAGAGAAAGATCAAGGATGTAAGTGTTGTGGGTTCGGAATTAATGCTAAAATGATTATATAAATACTGTAATATATTTAAATTTTAAAGATATTGTGAAGTACAGTCTTAAATACATAGACAATTACGATGCCTCTAGTGATTTGTATTCTGTCGGCAGTGATATTAAACCTTTTACAGGGTGTACCCTTGCAGTAACTGTGAACCTAACTTTAGCCACAAACTATAGAGAGATATCTTGCCTGGATAAGGCTGGCAGCTTGCCAGTTCAAAAGTTGATTACTTACCTTTATTCCATAGAAACTTTCTGTAACAGCAGGGAGTTTCCTGTCACAAGCTATATAAATACAAAAAACGAATGTAAATGTGTTTCTAATAAAGATCAAGCAACTGTTTTGCGGCTCTTCACAGCTCTCTGCCTATCCATGTTTCTCAGTCTTTTATCCCTGGGTGGCCTGCCGGTCGTATTTTGTCGTCTCCGGTCTTATCATATTTTGCCCCTGCTGGACACTCCGGAACTCTAGGAAATTTATTGATCGGTCCGATTGAAGCATATGTTACTCTCTTCTTTTGCAGCAACTAAACTATTCGTTTTTGTCATTAGAACAGCTTTTGACGTTAGGGCAAATTCCTGATCAACTGTAAATATTTAATTAAAATAGAGCTATGCACGGTGATGTTATAGTTTTAAGACCCCGTAGCTTACGGGTCTGGAAGCTCCTTCGGAATCGCGCCACCCCACCCCCTCAGTTTACCGGAGTAAGTAGCAAGATACTGCTATCCAGTAGCTTCTTGTATATGAATCGAAGTTTTGTCTCACGGTCAAAACAAATATTTTACCCAGTTTTTAAAAATTATAAGGATTTTGTGTTAATGAATGAATTTGAATGAAAAGTTTATTTACGATACGAAATAATACATTATAAATGAATACGAAAAAATGCGTAAACCCTATGGAATTTAACGATAAAATAGCGCACTAATTATACAAAACGACAGTGTACCTACCAGAGCTGCGCGGAAGTGTCACTTACGTAAGTCTCTGCTCTGGCTCCGCGCAGCTCTGGTACCTACAGTTGCAATGCCTTATTTTTCAGCGCCAAGCCTTCAATGATGATTCATTGGGTCTCACAGCACCGGCAACCGGAGAAATATCGCCTCTTGGAAAAGATTACAAGGAAAGCAGTTTTATCTCGACACCAAATAAACAAAAGTGAGTAATATTTTATTAATATACAATCCGTGGGGTCACAATAATGCAGAACAGGTAAAATACAATTTTTTGCAAATTTTAGACATAATAGTTCTAGTTATACTAGTTAGGGTAGTGACAAGATATACAATAAGGGAACTTTAATAAGAGGTTTTTTTACAGGTCTGACTTAAATAGCAAAGAGTACCTAGTAACATAAGACTTTCATCAAAACCCTATTTCACAAAAAATAAATAAACAATATAATTTTAGTGAAAATAATGGTCGCAGTATGCAAGACTCGCTGTTGCTTGATTTAGGCAAGATCAACATCAATGAGACTAGGTAAGTGACATACAACTGTCATATGAGTTTGGTTACTATTGAATCTGCTTCCTCGGAATAAAAGTTGACGTCGGTATTCTGGAGTTTTTTGTACCCTACCCGAGTACTATTGATTAATTATCTTCGTCATCCGTATTGTCCTCCATGAGTTTGAGGTGCTTAACCACCCACTCTGAGGCTGTTTGTTGGGTGCTAAGGGGGTCTTTCTAACAAATATCAGCTGTTCTCATTGAAATTTTAGTTACCTTCTTGCTTTCTTTTAGTTCGACAATTGATACAGTCTTTTGAGATTCGTCTTTTTTTCTTTTCTGGCCTATGAGGTAGATTGTAGCAGTCCTCAATTTCCCAGTTACTCACACTTTTAGAGGGCGTTTTTCTGAAATTGGGAGTAACTGAACTCCCCGTCCAGTTACTCACAGAAGACGTCCTGTGCTCAAATGTATAATCTCGAGCTTTATTTTAATTGTCAATTAAATTATATAAGCAACTAAGCCCGTTTGCCTAACCTTATGTTCCATGGGCTCCCTATACTGGGAGCATTCGTTACCTCTGTAACTTTAGTAAATCTTATAAGCGACCGTATTCATGATTATTCCAGTAAGAGCCGGTTTAAAAAGTAAGATATTAAGATATTAACTACCATATCCATTAGTTTAAATTTACCTAAATATGGGAGGGTCGTCTGACCATCAAAGTTAGCTAAATAGAGCTTCGTGAATACGGTTATGGGTTAGGTTTTACTTCTGGAAAGAATGGTTGTATAACTTCGCCAAGAAACCGAAGGAAACCGGATCATTCCATATACTTTTGCTTGTTTTTCTTATTAAACAAAGTGTGAAATGCTGGTCTGCGTCATTTTCAGCCCACATAGAGCTTAAATTGAAGAGATAGCGAGCTACCTTCTTTTTGTCTCAGATCCTACGGCACATGTTCACTAGCTTTGTCCTATCCACGAGCCTCCGAATCGATTAAATCCACCTCCACCACCAAAAATCTTAGTCGATCACGAATATTCCTTTTATATTGGCTGCTGGATACTATAATTCTGTCAATATTCTATAGAGTTTCATTCTTTTGGTCAATCGTAGACCAATCTCAAAATCTGACTCATTCGCAACGAGTACTATTATTCGCGGTTACTGTAACTATTCAAATTTGTTCAACTGGTCTAACTGAACTTTTTATTCTACTAAATTGAAATGCTATATTTTATTAGTATTTCTTTTAATTGAAAACAGATATCACCTGTTATTGTCCGCTTCTAATCAGCAATTGTCACTAGTCCCCTTCAGCCAGTAGTCAGCTTGAACCAGTCTCCCACTCATTTTACAATAATAATACTATTTTAAAATCAATCGATACTCCTTTATTCTTAATATTATTAGTTTTATTAGTATTCTCTAGAGTTAGCGTTATTCACAGTTTTATGCCCTTCTCGAACATTTGGTTTTCCGGCCATCCTGTCTCGAGCAAAGCTGGTTGGCTACTATAAATTCTACCATCGGCCCCCGTTCCGTCGACGAAATTTATGGCGAATTCCAGTCCGAAACGGTAGCAGTAAGAAGCAGCCGGTGCACACGGCAAGCTATGTTGCCTATCCCTTTAACCCAAATGAGGCATGGGCTGCCTTCACAGTTCCTAAGTTAGGGTTCGTTGTTTAAACTAGAGTTAATATTCTTTTGTTATTTTATTAGCTTTAAACCTTTAGAGTTTTACCTAACCGGCCATATCGGTATGGAGTACTCTTGACCGGAGCTGGTGTTTTCGCTGTTTAGAACTGATTGCAATGATATAATACAACAATAATCTGTATTTCTACGAGAATTTGTACTTTTTGTTTTAGAAGTGCCCAACCCACTAGTAATGGTCACGTGAAGAACCACAATCATCATCCTAGTACTGATGAGAATCGACTGAATGGGGTTTGTAATTATATTCAATTAGTTTTCTGTCCGGGAGTATAGAAAATATAAACACAACTAATCTTTATATTTTTAATTAGAGCTTGAAACCAAACACAAACTATTTATAAATATATTCTGATTTTTCAATTCTAGGCTTCGACCCCTTCCTCGGACCGCATTTCAAACCACTCTGAATTTTCGTCAGCTAGCCAATATGGAGCTAAAAAAGCTCAAAACGGGATTCACGCAGATCAGTGAGTTACTTTATTTTTATTAAATGTATATAGTACACTCAGAACTCAACGAATATTATTATTACAACCATTGCATTCTGTTTACAAATCAATTTTCAGTTACATTCATGATTCCTACGGGGCTGGTTATGGTTCGCAAACCTTAGGTAGAACACCACTGGCACCACTCCGAGTTCAGCCTAAAGTAAATGTACCACAGTAGGTTTTTATAGTTAACCTTCTTAAATATTAGACTAGTTTCTCAATTAAAGTTTAGACGATATTTTCAGAGCATTTTTTAGTATGTCAGACAAATGTATGATCAGAATTTGCCATATTTCATCTTTAAAAGTTTCTATCACTTTTTGGATATTTGTTGAATCCTGAGCAAAAATTTAGTTTCCAACATTGTGATCAATAAGTTATTCGTGTTTTCTTCTTTGAATAATTTGTTTACAGGTTCTATTTCCCTCAAGGCAAACCGGTGACACAGTCTGAGAATAATATAGCTAGAAGTCGGGTTCTAGATGTGTTCAGACAGCTACCGGACCAAAGGGTAAGCTTTTTATCTTACTATATTCTGAAAAAAAACAATATTATTCGAAAAATTTATTCCCTATTTGACTCATTATAGTATTGTCGAAACCTGTTTCTAAGAGGATATTTAGTGAAAAGTCTTTCAGTATTTATGTATTAATAGTCGGGTGGTCCTAATCAATAAAAGTATCAATCCGTTTTTTTTGTTTTTGCCTAGTTCACTAGATATTTATCCCTTGTCACTGAATGTTACACTTTCCAATGCTCATCTCCGCGGTATCTGATCGTTAAGAAAAATGATAAATTCAATGAAATGTCGGACAATTATACATAAAACAGTTTCAATGAGTATTGACATTATAGAAACGGGTTTTAGGAATAAAATAGTTAAATTTTTTTCATTTCAGTGTCAAATTTCCGATATGCCGGGAATTTGCCGAGCCGCCGGTCTACCAGTCTACCTGAAGGCTCCAGTTTTGAGTTTGATGACCCAGGGAGAGGTTAGTGTTTGATTTAGTAGAGATTATACCTAATATGGGTGGCATGGCCTCACTAAAAAGACAAACCGTCAGACAATATTCTAACCTACAAATTTGATTATCTTTCAACATATTTAGTGCGGATGATTCCAAAGATGTTACAGCTTATAGATTCCCTTAATGAGTATTCCGTTTTTCAGGATCGCCCAGCCACTTCCTTGGACTTCACAGCATTCTGGACTAACATGACAAGTGTAGCTCATGATATGACCTCAAGGTACAGTTCTATTCAAATATATTAGCATCAAAAAACTTAGAAATAAGCTACTAAGTTTCCCAATTCTATACTTTAGGTTTATGCATATTCTCTCGTCGGGTCGTAGTAATTCTGTAAGTCGCGCAGATTTGGTTCCTATGGTAATGGATATCATCCACACGCATCCCGGACTCGCATTCTACCGCAACGCCGTTGAGTTCCACGACAAGTATTGCGATGTCGTAAGTTCTTTTTGCTGCTAGTTAAGCTAAGAATTTGTGCTCAATGATCCAGCCATATCGAGCTAAAGCCCAGTAATTCGAAGTATTTCTAGCCGAGATACCACTGCCACCACTTCTCAAACAAGTTATCATACACCAATAAAAACGGATTTTAAGTATTTAGTCTACTTTTAGTGAAGCTTAATAATTAAATCTGCAGAACGTTCTAAAACTAGTAATTTAAAATAAGTAAGTAAATAAGTTTTTTATTCTTATTTTAGGTCATCACACGTATTTTCTGGAACCTGCAGAAAGCGTTTTCCGATCGTCTAACTCGTGAAGATATAAGAAAGAGTGATCTGATTGATCGCATTTTCCAGCTGGAAAAGGACGACGATATCAACAAGAGTCTTAGATACTTCAGGTAGATAAAAAACGTAATATTTCACATAAAAAGCCAAGTTCACAAATAATACATCTGTTTCGAACACGTCAGTAACAAACCGAGTAGAACCTTTTATCGCCTATTATATAAAATATATGACTATATGCAAGAGACTTATGTAACGTCTAAAGTTGAAATTAAGATATATAACTGTATTTTAGTTATGAGCATTTCTATGTTGTGTACTGTTGTTTCTGGGAGATTGACTCTGACCATAATATGTTGGTAAATAGAGCAGATATGGAACGATATAATGATGGAGGTGAGAAATAAGAAAATGAGAAGATTAAAAAAGTATATACTACAAACTATTAAACGGTAAAACATTGGACATTCATTAGTAACACCTATAATTAACTTTCATCGTCTATCAGTATATATATAATAAAATGTCTTTTGGTCAATAGTTCACAACGCATTTTAAGTCTGCAACCACCTCAACCTAAAATACTTCCTTTCAGCCATTCCCTCCGAAGTGATAGAGAGTATTTTCTCACCAGCGGTCTGCGGGTATTTCGGCAAAGGAAAGGAACGCCGGCAGTACATCGGCATACGGGAGTTTACACACTTTTTGCTGGCCGATGAGGACAAAACACATCCTATGAGGTACGCAGTTGAAGGAGTGCTTCGGTCAATTGCAAACTTTTGTAGTTTAGAAGGCATACTTTATTATTGATAGGTTCAAAGTTCTTATTCCCTCACTATGCTTTCCTAACTCAACCAAAGTGCGGCGCTATATAATCATAATATCTTGAAAATAGCTTAGTCACTGGTTTAATTCATTGTGCAGATTGAATAAGAGGATCTGCTCTTATCCATTTACATCACTTTTAACTATGGGTAGAGCTCCATAAAATGTTAGATTCAACAATGTTGAATTAGCTAAGAATCATTTCAAAATCTTAAAATGGAAGTGTTAACTTTTAGTCAAATCTACTGGATGCGAGCTCTTGACAAGGACGGAATGAACTTCCTGACTATGCAACGAATGGAGATTCTACACGCTTATGTACAGGACAAGATGACCGCCGAAGGAATTGACTCTATGCAGTTTAAGGATGTTCTTTGTAATGTAAGTTGCTAACAAAAACGATAACTGTCCTAAATAGCCCTTCATTTAACCAAAACAAAAAACTTTCCATTGCTAAAGACTAACTCCTATTTTGTTTCAGATCATTGACGCAGTCGTTCCCGCCGATCCAACTATGTTCAGGATAAGCGACTTAAAAAGAAATCCAAAGATGGCGCCTAACTTTTTTAACGCTTTGGTGAATTGGAGGAAGTTCTATCAGCAGGAATCTACTGAAGGTGAGTCAGGAATAAAACCTAACAAGTACTTTCCAATCTGGGTTTCGGAGTGGGTGAGAATAATGGTGGTGATGATTAAAGTCCAGTTCTACTTGATTTGGGTTTGTCTGCCAAAAGCTAAAACAGTCCGAAATTGTTGTTTAAAAATAGTACACGAGACTCAGACCGACTACAACCAATTTAGGAGCTACAAACCCCAGGAAGTAAAAACAATGTGTTGCCAATTCAATATAAAATTATTCATCAGGTTTTTATACACCCTGCTTAGGTTCGGAACCGGCTGTGGAATCTTCGGATGGTGAGGAGCTGACTCCTTGGGATAAGTTCTGCGCCGAGCGCTACGAATCCTTAATAGATGACAGTAGTGAAGCTGGTGATGGAAACATAGAAACTTAGTAAGTCTACAAAGATTGGGTAACATCGAACAAATGGCATTAAATTGACTATCAATAACCAAAACACCCACATCCACTTTTGCTAATTTCGAAAAAGATAGTTAACTATTTGAGAATATCAAAGTTTTCTTCCATAAAAGAAAGTTTGGATACCAAGTCATGCAGATAATGAAGTGTAGTTTCGGGCACGTGTTGACCTATCCATTTTGCCGAAACGCAAAAACATATAGCACATCTCAAAAGTATTTTAACAGCAAGAATTATCTGCTAATCAACCCGGTTTCAGCGATTTATCCCTGGACGACGACGACGAGGGTTATCCATCTGCTCAATTCCACGATCTCCTCTAGAGAATAGAAACTAATTCATCGTCATAGGAGATTCCACCGCTTCCAGCCTGCTCCTGTCCATATATCGTTGCATTTCTAAGTCTTTTCCTCAATAAACTACGGGTACATTTGTTGAATGCCTTGTTCTTTTTACCACTACTTGTTATTAAATGACCTTCTTTCGATCGTTCGATATTCTTCTATTATTGCTATATTTTAGACTCTCAGGTCAATTGATAGTTTCTTTATTGAAAATTGCTCAAAATAGACTATTTATGTTTGTAAATTTTGAATCGAATACTTGTTTTTCGTTCATGTGTTCCTTCTTGTGTTGATTTAGTTCACGTAATATCTAGTCTAATAGCTACGGTTTGCCATTTTGAAGCATAATCAAGTTTTAAAGTTTATTGTTTCTGTAATTATAATTTCAATGAAAACTTTAACAAGTACTGTGAAGCAGTCGCGGGGTTCAACTAATACAGTTAGTTATTTCATCTAACACCTTGAATGATACTATTATCTGGGTGACAACCAAAGGTAATATAGGTACTAATGGGGGGAAACAACTTTTAATTGACGCATAATATTATGTTGAACACTGTAATGTCTATAGATAGACGGCACCGGTTCATCTACTCATTATCGTCAAAATTTACCTTCGATAGAGTATACGGCCGGTGTGCAATATTAATCCGCCCACTCATAACTTGACATTTTTTCAATCTAACTCTCTTTATAGTCGATAGTTTTGTCTAAATTTTGGATATGTTATCTGTGTTGGGGTGAAACAGAGGTGGTTATCCGGCCCGGCTCGGCCCGGCCCTGAAATTTTGGAGGTCAGGCCGGGCCGGGCCGGGTAAGGCCGGGTTGCAGCAGTGTTAAAAATTAAAAGG
>JAQGAV010003566.1:0-12182 GCA_034691345.1 Phasmarhabditis papillosa | reverse complement strand
CTGACCGGTATACAAAAAGAAGCTAGCTATGGGACATAAATATGTAAGCCAGAGGTGAGACTCGATACTGTCCTCAGCAGTGCCGTTGTGTCAAGATGACATACAAATGGGTTTCCATTTTCCAAAAATGGCGGCTCTTTAAATTTCCTCCTCTGGCGTACTCCTCTTTAGCAAAAGTTCCCAGAAAAAGGGCTCGAAATTTAAAAAACCAGGGCATAATGCTCCGCTATGTTCAAATTTTGCACACGTACAGGCCCTTTTTGCCCGGAATTGTTTTAACAATATAAAAATATACAAAACATAAGAACATATATGAACACCCTAAATGCAAACAATGTGTATTATTCAGACTCAACAATGAATTTGAAATATCAGAATAGTTTTTAACAGTTTCCGTGCAAAATAGAAAGAAAGTGTTGAAATAGGCTGATTCACTGGGCAATTCAAACCAACTAAGGCCGTGTTCAAAACGAGCGCATTTCTGATAAGAAATACCGATAGCGAATAGCTTTGTTTAGAAACAGATGACCCTGTTAAAAACAGAATAACGTTATGTAAAAATAATATTTTATTAATATCTTCACAAAAACTCTTCGATTTGGCCCGCTTTTCAAGAATCCGCCGGGCGGAAGTACTTTCTACGAAACGAATGTCCAGTCTTTCTGACTATAAGAGTTTAACTTGCCTATAAACGACAATCGACCAGCAAAAATCAATAACAATACTTGACAGGAAATTTGAGGGGTACTAGGTAAGTAGTTTATAAAGCAGGGCAAGAACGGAAAGGGTTGTCTCACTGACAGATGTGTGGCAACATGCATGCAATTGTGTGCACCGGACTGGCTCTAAGAGGCAAACAGAGAGACTCGCAGTGTTAGAAAAGACTGCGCAGTCTGAGGGGAAGAACAAAATGCAGTTTTTATTCTTTAGTTACGGTAAAGCAAGAAACTGCAATATAAAGTTCGTAATAGTTCCAATTATATAAATATAAAATACATTTGGTTAATAAACTTAATAAATATATTTTAAGTTTAAGAAAGCCAAATAAAAAGGAAGAATATATTTATATATTATGGTACTATTAAAATCCTGTTACTATTTTGTAAACGAATGCGATTTTGTGTTTAAATTATATTTAAGGATAGTTTAGTTTATGTTTGTTGTTACCTATAAACCACAGCACACTGTATACAGAAAACTCTTCATTCTAAACAAAATTATTAAAACCAATACAATTTTATCAGAACTCGGTTGAAATACGATTCGAAACTAAATATATTTTATAAATCACAAATTTGGCTGAACTGCCCGTTGTGTGCATTGCTGTCGCTAGGTAGCAGTGTTTCTAATAGAAAAGAAGCCAAACGCAGTGGCAGAAAATAATAATATAAGGGGACTGAGGGAATCTAAGGGCTTCACCTGTCCCATACAATTATAATAAGAAATCAATGGGATTTTGGTCAAAGATGTGTGGTATAGTCTATAACAAACAAAAGACAGCAGAGCGCGGTGGAATACTTGGGCTTCCGCAATTGCGTTGTTTTCTTTTTCTGAATATGATACAAAATAAAACTAGTAGAATAATATTTTTCTGACATCAATCAAAAAATTGCTCATCGAACCATATAATGGTTTTGCAATTTTGTCACATAACGAACTATTTTACAAACCTTACACAACAGCGCGCACTGCAGTCTTCTTTTTGTTATGAACTATATAGTCGGCGCACAAACGATATGCAAGTTAAAGGTCTGAGTGCTCAAATTGAAAGGCCCAAATTAGTTATGCTTCCTAATATAAAATAAGTGTTTCAAAGAAATAAGCTAGCTGTGGTGTTGTACCTTGCAGCGTTTTCGCGCGTCCTTGCTCAATCGCGCTCTAATAATTTGCAGTTCGTACCGTATACCCTTGCCTAAACTTTGGCCGCCGACTATAGCAGAATTGTTATTCATGAATACCTAATAGAAAAGTGTTGATAAAATGTTCCGAAGGTTAGCTTAACTTACTTCCAAAAAACACTTTTAGAAGTATTGTAAATGCCTCTATCATTCGTATGACAATAATAAAGTTTTTTCTGTGCCATTCATTCCGGAATCTTCTGAGCAGAGACGGCTCCTTTCTAACATTCAGTCTCTGCACGAAACATGGGATAAGTATGTTGCTGATTTTTTTTGTTTCCTGAGCCTTCTGCAGCTACCGGAAGTCGAATATAAAGCCCCAGATTTTCGCAGATTCCTAGACTTCTGCACTAACTCCAAAGAGGAAGAAACCTCAAAACAAAACCCACAATCAAGTTGTTCTAACTGATTGAACATCCGTTGACGGATGACGAACGGTATGTTTAGAACTACATAAACTGATACAAACTCAATTCCCGAAAAAAAAAACAGCTCAATACTTTTTGATTGAAGAATTTTATTGAGAGATTTGAAAATGTGATCACTTTTGGTCAAAGTTTGTTACATAGAAAATTCTGAAATAGTATTTCAATTTCTACGTCACCCTTCCTTTATAGATGTATCATGTCTGTTTTGCAGCTAGATTCCGCATTTTGCTTAAATTATTTGTCGACTCATCCTGTTAGTTCATCTTCAGGCCTTTTTCACTTAAAAATCTGAATATTCACGCCTTTTTAGCCGAAAAACAAACATTTCTCATACAAATATGCACCGTAGCTGGCAAAATATGACGCTGTATCATCCATTCCAAGAAGAATTCGAAAGAAGAAAACATGCACATCCAATTATGGGTTACTGTAGTTATTGTCAGTTATCTGGTTGATAGTACAAGTAAGTGTTTATTATTTTGTCTCTGTTTATTCAACTATAGTCTGTATCAAGAGGTAGCCTCATTACTTTTGAATCTGACTTTATTGAGTCAACTATTTTATAGAGAAATTACTTTTATTTTAATATTTTTCATTATTTCCATGTTTTAGTGGCTGTTAGATGTGTAAATTGCTATGCAAATGGTGCTTTATGTGTAACTGCACCGAGTTGTGAAGGAAATTATTGTCTATTTGGTTAGTTTTGATATTTCTAAGATTGTTATCCAGAGTGAATCAGACTTTAGTAATAACTATTCAGAAAAAACCTAATTAAGATGTGAAACCTGCGTTTAATAGTTTTTGATTTTAAAAACTCAATCGATATGAACAAATAATTGTATACCAATGTTGATTGTTGACTTAATCCTATAACTTTACCTATTTCAGAGGAGATTCGCGGTTTTAATGGACAAGTTAGAACTCGCAAGACCTGTTATCCAAGTCCTTTTTATAGATTTGATGATGGAACTGTAACTGAAAGCATTAACGATTGTATCGTAAGGTAGCTAATCACTGGTAAAACTTGCCATCGAAACAAGAAATTTTTTATATAAACTCTTTAAAATTTTAAAATTTGTTTATTTGTTTCACGAAACACGAGATCACTGATATTTGGAGCGAACGAGTGAGGCGAGGGAACCATAGGAAGCGGGACTTCATAGCACAGAACACAGGGAGTGGAGGCGGCGAATCAAAACGAATTGGCAAGAATTCATTCTTCGGGGGGAATCAAACCATCAATCTATAGCTTATGAGGCGAAGCTTCTAACCACTGGGCCACCACGCCTCTCTTGAACATCTTCTGTTGTATAATCATTCAGTGTTTACAGACGAACATCTCTCGGCTACTATAATGTAAAAGTTTGTAATGATTATTCTGACTGTAACTCAGTATGTCCCGTACCGCCGCCGTCGCCACAGCCAACTCTACCGCCTATAACAACTCCACAAACATATAATCCGTATGATTCTATGGGTAAGAAAGCTAAAACACGAAAAATCAAGGGAATAGTTTTTAAAGCAAAACTATTTGAATATTATTCATTATAAATATAGTGTGATTCAAGATGATATATGTATGCAGTGTTGCTTGCGTATTTTGAGGAAATTTTGCGTATATTTTCGGTTTTCGAATAATTTCAGAGCCGTTTTAAACTAGATTCATTTTTTAACACTCCATTATTACTCTCGAATCAGACTATACATCTATTGTTTGTTTCAGTAACTTGCTACGAGTGCTCTACCCGAGATGGATCTGACTGCAGTGACAGAACTTGTAAAGGAAAATATTGTTTAACAGGTACGTCCGTTATAGAAGAAGCGTTAATTTCAGGCCCAGCAGAGCTTTCCCTCCGGGTTTGTACGACAATAAATAGGAGTCCCATCTATAAATCAAGTAGCCACCCTGATGAGTACTACCTGGTTAACGATACCGTAATATATAAATATTAAACCTTCTAAAATAATTATAAGTTCATTTCTAGTTAAAAGAGGTACCACCACATCCACAACTCTACAGAAATCGTGTTCACAAACAGGAGAATATACATTAGACGATGGAACTGTAGTGCACGAAACAAATATATGTCAAATACTGTAAGGAAACATAATTAGATGGGCTGTTAGGATTAGATTTTGTTTTAAAACGGTTATAGCATTACCCATATCCTAATTGTTTAATGAGATTGTTTATTCATATTTTACAAAACACGAGATCACAGATATTTATAAGATGAAGTGAGACGAACGGACCATAGGGAGCCAGGACTCCATTGCACAGCACCTGGGTAGCGGAGGCGGCGGATCAGAAATTTACAAGAATTCTTTCTTCGTGGCGAATTCGAACCATCGACCTCGAGATTATGAGGCAAAGCTTCAATCCACTGGGCCAATCCATATAATTCTGAATAATACTATATTCTATATTGCAAGCGTTATAATAAATGGTATTCTATTTAGGGACACTCGAACTACCGAATATACTATGAAAATATGCGATGACAAGGATTTCTGTAATGCTCAATGTGATCCAGGACACAGTAAGCTAAGACGTAAGATAAGACTAAATCTAAAACAACAAACAATATTTGTTTTCTATTGTGAAAAGTTATTTATTTCCTGTAATCGCAAATATCACACAATAACTGTAGATTTCTTCGGGGCAGAGTTTCCGCCATTCATTCCGGAATCTTCTGAGCAGAGACGGCTCCATTCGAACATTCAATCTTCGGGTGCACGAAACATAGGATTAGTTACCTGCTGGTTTCCCAAGCCTTCTATAGCTACGGGGAGTCGAACCCACAGCCTCAGATCCTCACGGATTCAGATACCGCTGCCTAACCACTAGGCTAAAGAACTCACAAATGGAGTTTTCTATTTATAGTTTATTTTAGAACCTCTTATAACATGCTATGCTTGTGAAAGTGCCACTGGAGACTGCAACTTTGGCTCTTGTCAGGGATATTTCTGTACATTTAGTGAGTAAACTAGGATTATATATTACTTTATTTTAGATTAAGAAAAAATTATTTATTCGGTGTATCAATGTATATCACATGGGGCGGGTGTTCTTGTTTTTGGACCAGCTAGAAGTCGGTTTTGCGGGAAATCATAACAGAACATTATTTTATATTACTTATATTAAAATATGTTGGTTACATTTTTACCTAATATGTTTAAAAGCTAATCATTAATATTACTTTTATCTTATTTTTCAGAAAGAGAAAGAAATTTGTTTACAAATGACGATGTAGTACAAAAAGGTTGCTCGCTAACGCAATTCGTCGAATTCCCGGATGGTTCTCCTTATTATGATGTAAATTCATGCGAATATAGGTTATTTGGAATATAAAATTATATTTTTATTATATTTTAGAAATGTTGGCAATACAGAATATGAGATGAAAGTCTGCACTACTTCTAACTGTAACAGAGATCTTTGTCCAGCAAATCCTAGTTAGTATAAAGTTATTTCAAAATTGTTTGAAGAAACCAAAAGCGGTGTTTTAAAAAGTGTATTAGTTCCTGCATCACAAGTACCTAGAGTTGGGCAGCTCGACCCGAAAAAATGAGCCTCAGGTTGAAATTCGTGTTTGAGCTCAACTCGAAGCACAAAACCCGAATTTCCCCAACCCGTTTCAAGCCGTTTCAACCCGTTTCAAGCCGTTTCAAGCCGTTTCAAGCCGTTTCAAGCCGTTTCAAGCCGTTTCAAGCCGTTTCAAGCCGTTTCAAGCCGAAACCGGGTTGGGGTAAAACCGGTCAAAACGCCCAACTCTAACGCCCAACGACTAGTAGTCCCAATAATAGTAGATTTTTTCAAGGCAGGATTTCGGTCATTCATTCGGGAATCTTCTGAGCAAAGACGGCTCCTTTCTAACTTTCAGTCTTCGGGTGTATAGAGGGTGGCAAACCGACCCGATCAAATCTTGACTTTATTATCATATTTTTGAACTCGTCTTCCGCTTACAAATAATGAGATTTAAGAAGAAATTAACAGTTCTAAGAGTCTCCTACTATCCGACCAATGTTTTTCCAAGAATCAAAACAATATGATTCAGACTAGGTGTTCCTAAGAAACGATTAGACGTATAAAAAAGCTATTTTTCTTATTTTTCGCTCTGCAACCGTCATATAGTAAGCGCCAAGAGTAATGATGGAGTGTTACGAATTCAGCGTTCGTCTGAGCCCCTTTTGCGAGCACCGCGCAAGCATCTGGCGGCTACTCTCCGTTCAATGTTGTACTTTACAAGTACGCGCGTGCAATTTGCCTGCAGGTGCGGCGTTAAAAATCCTAAAAATAGGCAAGTGACACTTCATAATTCGTCTTGAATTTCACTATAACTGTATTTTAGACCGCAATCTAATACAGTGTCCCCTCTGTGCTGCGAGTGGAGCTAAAGATTGCCAGCCCTCCACCTCCTGTATGGGACAATTCTGTATGTTTGGTAAGTTATTAAGAAATTAACTTAATAATAATAAAATAATAATTGTTAATTAAATTAATATATATGTATTATATATTCAGTAAGCGATTTTTATTAATCCAAAGTGTTTTCTTAACTTTTCTACTTTAGAGCGACAGACTAATCTAACAACAGGAGTTAGTGTAGTAAGAAAGAATTGTACAAATACAGATGACTATAAGTTATTAGATAATTCTTATTATAATTCACATGGAAATTGTCAATATAAGTAAGTTATATTAGTAAAATACCTACAATAATTCGTACGCTAAGGAGTGCTAACGCCCTAGTGTGAAATTTGGGGCCGGCGAAGGCCAATGTTCCGTTTTACATTGTAGATTCCGAAAGGCCGGCACGTTTATCAAATTTTCCGCCTGTGAAATTCCCAGTAATGGATCGCGATTCTAAACCCATAATTACATATTTCCTCATCCCTAAACCTTAGATATAGTCGGATTAAAAAGTAATACGGCCTTGTTAATAAGCAGGAGTGTTGCAATATTTAATATTTTGTCTGAGTAAGGCAGAGCGAAAGCAATTTTGTAATCTGCTAATATCGCGCGCGTAGAATGCCAGCAAGCGCAGTGTTAAAAATAACGAAATACGGAGCATACACGGTGGTAATACTTTTGAATCTGACTATATCACACTTTGTACTCTTCTAAATATTCAATTTGTCTTATCCGTTTTTTCTTTGTTGTAGTCCTTGTGTAGTGAAGAAAGGGTTAATTTACAAGACAGTTATCGAGACAATAACTATAAGAGTATGTATCATATAAACACGTAATAATATATTTACAGAGTTCTAAACGACATTGGATACTCAGTTAAAGTCTGTAATTCTTCTTTCTGTACAAACCAACCGTGTGCCGATGTAATACTAACAACTACCACTAATGCACCATTTACAACTGCAAATCTAATTAATTCAAAGGAACATACAACATTTTATATTATTTCTTTTCTTGCTTTCTTACTAATAGTGTAATTTCAGTATAAGATGAGTATCCATCATTTCTGTATATATGTTATACGTATTATGATTTATATATAATAAAGAGTTTACAAAGTATTTGAATAGCGATGGTTCGAATCCGCCCCGAAGAAATAATTCTTGCCAATTTCTGATCCGCCGCCTCCGCTCCCCAGGTGCTGTGCAGTGGAGTCCTGGGTCCCTATGGTCCCTTCGTCTCACTTCATCCTCCAAATATCTGTGGCCGTATGCACCAACGCTCGGGCGCGGGCGGGGCGCTTTAATTGGCGCCCCAGTACAGATGCGCCAATATCCCAACATCCCGCCCGGAACCGCCCTAAGTTCCAATAGGTTTTAGACACGGAAGACATTTTTTTTAAATAATTCGAATATATTTCATGCATGTTTTCCTATGAGCAGAGTGTTATACATTAACATTACATAATGCGTAAATATTTGCTTGTGTTCCGTTATTGTAACATGAATAAGTTATTATTCATCATGTTTCAAGAATATATAGAGTTCACAATACAAATAATGCTTAAATAATAAGAATAAAAAATCCGCCCGTGCTAAAACCCACGTGCGCCGCTGGCATACGAGCCCTAGAGATAATTTCTGGACAACGGCCCGGGATATTGGTGCATACGGCCACAGAGCAGTATCATGGTGAGCGCGGTGTTTTATAAAAAAATTCAATTGATTTTTATGCAGACCGCAGCCACGCGTGATACTGCGACGGAAACCTAGCTCTTGCAGCAGACTATATTAGGATTGGATAGGAGTTTTGAGTTCAATTCGGCTTCTGGTTCTCCAGTCTTGCCAGCTTCAATCAGACAATATACGTGATGAACAGCTGTAAAGCTGGTTGTCAGAGCATTTTACCTAAAAAGTTTATTAGGAGAATATAAGATTCGGGAGGGATTCGGGAGGGATCCCGAACACCACTGACCTAAAACTTCTTGTTCAAATACCTCAGATATGTTGGAAACTATGGTCCATAGTTTCTATAGTCTATGGAGAACTTAATATAAGATACCCTTACAAACTTAAATAGCAAACTCCGCTGCAGACATACTTACCTGCTAGACTTCCTACCGCAATCCTAACGAATACAGCGCTCTATTACAAATCTATTTCCTTTGCCACCTACGCGGTTAACAGTAGGGCGCATTTGTGACAGGAAGTAATCAACCTTTTGCTAATCCCTAGAAGATGCGATAACTTTATACATTATACCGCCAATTGCAATTTAGACAATTGCGGTGAAGAATAAGATGCGCGGATAACTTTATTATAACTGTTGATTAGAATGCTAGGTATAGATGGCCGTGGATTTTCGAAAAAGGGCTCCGGCCGACCCGTAATTGACAGACAATTGTCAAGTTCATAGTTTACTTAGCATTTATTATCCGGAAATATGTTCAGAGTATTCTTAAAAGATACATATTCTGAGCCCAACGGGACTTTCCGTACCGCCCGTTCAAAAGATGTTGATTAGACCATTCTATGTAGGTGTAACAGGCCTTTAACTTCATCTAGTATTCTCTTACTATTTTGTATTTTGTAAGAAGAATACACTTTGTTATAGTCCACGGCTAAATTTCATGTTTTGGGAAACGGTAGATTGGCCAAATGTGGGCCGAAATTTACGCCGGATTGCTAGAAAACTTGGATTTTAGAAAACGAGGCCTGCCGGGTCGGCCCGTGAAATTCCCTGTCCTCAAATAAACCCCAAAAGTTAATCGACAGTCATCTGTATCTTAGAATTACCTTTCTTTTTTCTTTACTGAATGTTTTCAGAGACACCCAAATCTTAAAATTTTGGAATTATAGTCCATTGAAGAGTAATAATGCAGTGTTTAAAGAGAATCTCGTTGAAAATCTGTAAAAATTCGAAAACAGAAAATATACGCAAAGTTTCCTTAAACTACGCAAGCAACACTCCATTATTACTCTTGGCGCTGACTATAGCACAGATATATGTTTCTTTTCTAATTAAGATCCAGCAAAAAGCTCACGAGGGTTTCGGTTTCTGTAAATTATTAATTCCGTATCTATTTATACAACAATGTAATTTGATAGGGGCGGTGTCTTTTTAATCGGCGGTGTTAATTAAGTTTACACATCATATTTAGCTAAGAACAGCTGAGACCGCCGTGCCTTAGGCAAAACGGGCTCTTAAGTGATTAAGATAAGCTTACAGATTACAACATAACATAGATGTATGCAACTTTAATTAATGAAACTGAGTATTAATTGTTTATTTTGAATGTGGAACAATCTTGAAAGAAACCAGAAGTACTGTTTTAACGGCCTGTGGCCGTAGTATAGAAACGTCCGGGCAGTTTTTAGATTGTCCGAGCAACAATTCTCAACTGCTCGGGCACCCACCCCTCTACTATTTTTTTTCATTCATATAATATATAATGTCACCATTTCTAATAATTCACTTAGATCAGTGTTCGTCCTACTTACGAGCCCAAGACACTGATCGAAGCTATTTCGTCTAGGACTCTGGGCGAAACGAAATAGTTTCTTACACTTTAGTTCATTTCCACATTTTAATTTTAATTATTACCTCTTAATTCATTAATTTACATATTAATTATTACTCGTATGTATTCACTCATTTTCTTACTTTTATTATTTACTTTTTGTGTAGAGTCAATGTGTCCTAATACCGTAGATACAACTAATTTTACTACAAAAAACCAAGCAAAGCAGATACAATTACATACATATTTTATTAAACAGTTAATATATTGTATGGGGAGGTTCTTTCCGGGGACCATACCGTCACCCTGGAACCACTCACGACGGAACTGCTTGGCAGCTCCATCGGGAGTGTTGGTCCACTCAATGGTGATACGGTCGTTGTTGGTGTCCTCTTATCCGTAGGCGAAGGCATCACATGACACGGCCATCAGAATAGCTTACTTGGGGTCGAGCACTCCACTTCCGGGATCCACACCGAGACGCTTCATGTTGGTGGTCTTTATTGCCCATCCAATAGAGCAGATTAGTTTACTTAAATCTAGATAAAAAGAATAATTAAGTGTTATAGTATCGGCTTTTTAATATAATTTTGTACAAAGCAACATAGTTTAACCAGTAATAAACTACTTATGGTTAAATTCAAAGGACTGATAGACTATAAACACCTAGAATAGCCCTTTGAAAGTGAGCGTATAGTCTGGTACAGGTACAGTTAAAACGGGACGGATTCCTTATAATTCGGTCTGCACAGAGTCGTAAAACTTTTAGTACGGGCCGGCCGGACCACAAATCTGATAAGTTGGCCCGGCCAGGCTGGGGGAGACAAATAAATGCAGGTAGCCTCCTTTTCATAATAATGGTAGCCCACATATAAGTCCGTAGGAAACACATTCAACTTTGTTCAAGACAAACCTTGATGTGGTAGGTGTGCTAGTCATCGTAGAGGCAGTGAACACAATCTTAGTGAAGGGTTGGTGGACGATGTCCCCTTACGGAACAGACTGAGCCATTTTATTGCGATTAGAGCATACCAACTGGCCAAAACAGGCTATTTTTATACGAAGAATAACATATTCTCTCATATACTTAGTATTTTCATAAAGATGTGGGATGGAGTACTCTAATAGATATGGGAGAACCTTGAATAAACTAAATATATCTAAGAAATATCACGTACACAAATTGATTCGGACAAACAGCTATGACAATTCATTAAAACCAATATATGTTCAATTATTTTAAGACAACTAGAATAGTTGTATGACCACCAATCTCATTTTAAGCATTACATTACATTTATGTTAGATTAGTTGGATAAATTTACATTTGTCTTTTAATGAAATAATTTTAAGTAACATTCCTGTGCTTGTAAGAAATAGTCTGGGTGTCGCGTCCATTCTGTATTGAAACATAAACATAACTTCTTCTTCTTGTGGGACAAAATACCGAGCCGTCTGTCTACACGGTATCCTCTATTAGGGCTCCGTACCGGACAGTTAACGATAAAGATGTTGTCATCGTAGAAATGTAGACTATCGATGGACGTACTGGTGAAGGTGTACACAGTAATAATCCAACAAACTTCAAGCTAATCACTAACCTAAAGTATGATATTCGTCTGCTGATTTCATAGAAAATAATATATGTCACGTAACACGGAGTGAGCGAATAATCGACAAAGTTTATACTAAATTGCCCCCAGGGTTTATGACAATCAATTGTAATCCCAGTGAGAACAAATTAAAGGAAGCTCAAACATAGTTCTCATCAATTCTATTGAACACTAAACAAAATATCTAACATTTTATGAATCTAACTGTCATAGACCTTTAAAAACATATATAATATATTCTAGAAGTAATGATTCAGTTCAATTCTCGAATGTAACCCGAAAATCCTAT
Organism: Phasmarhabditis papillosa; assembly: GCA_034691345.1. Classification (NCBI taxonomy): domain Eukaryota; kingdom Metazoa; phylum Nematoda; class Chromadorea; order Rhabditida; family Rhabditidae; genus Pellioditis; species Pellioditis papillosa. The sequence continues at coordinate 20 of JAQGAV010003566.1, read as the reverse complement.
GAAACTAAATTCAGTCCTGC
>JAQGAV010003565.1:0-12185 GCA_034691345.1 Phasmarhabditis papillosa | reverse complement strand
TGCCGCAACCCTGCGCCGAAGAAATCTCCAATTATTTGTGTGATACGTGCGATTACAGGTCAATAAATACTTTTAAAAATACTTTAATAATTTAATACTATTGCAAGCAACAGCTAAAACTATGATTACCTGTAGAAACTGGGCGTGGTGGTGGGGTAACTGAAAAAACAAATTGACGTAATATTTTCTCACAGAACTTACCTCTTACTGGCGGCGCCGTTCCGGGTGGTCCATGTGGTGCGATCAATATTTCTAAATGTAATATTATGTAATATTCATTATTTACAACCAATTGAATACGTAGATTCGAAAGCAAAATGGATTGCAATTTCAGTGCGAAACTATTGAGATAAATAGAAAATTTCTACTATTTTTGAATAATTCTTATTAAAATTACCAGCTTTGTATCGAATTGTGTACTGTGAGGCTGCAGTTGCTTTTGTTATTATTAGAATCTTGTTGCTCTTCGAAACGATTTCACCAAACTCGGCTTTGCAACAAAGACGAACACCGGTTTTATCAAAACTATCGTATTTTATCTAAAACATTTTATTTTCAAAGAATAATATCTTATTGGCAAACCTCTATAAACTCTTCGCAAGCTGGTGCACATTTAAAGTTTACTGTAGTCAGCTCAAACCGGATTTTATTGCCGGGAGTCTGGAAAATAAAGAGTTATTAAAATAAATTAATTTTTTATGCTTTGATTTCTGGTGGAAACCTTCGACTTCGATCCATTACACCTAAAGATGGTCAGGTGATATATCTAAATATACTGCAAATAATTTCCCTCCGATTTTCTATTAATTGTCTTGAAGTTCACAACGAAATGCAATCCCAACAAACTTAATTTGTACAAAATACCAACATATTGCAACAAACTACTTGTTTTAATAGGTAAACTTACAGTTTGAATCTGCCAATAACAATCGGATGATCCCGAATAAGAAAGATTACGCCAAGTAGAGGTGGCGTCCGGTAAAGTAGTGCCACAACCTATAAAAACAGGCTAAAAGAACAATTCAAACATAATATCAGAGTTAGCGGATTAGTTACCTTATTGCTAAGTAAACCGCAAGCTTTCTTTTATTAATATAAATTTATTTTATATGTATTTCATATAACGAGATGATCTTTTCGTTGTTTGGGGTTTATGTATACCTGAGTATTGTAACTCATTACAGTATACTCCTTGTAGTCCTACTGGACACTTGCATCTACCACAGTTATTGGGGTCTGGATAGCCACCGTTTTGACAGGGAAGCGAGTTGCGACAGTAGGCTAGAATTACTATTTTAATGAAGAATGCGATGACAAGCAATGAAATGTTGAATTAAACCACCTATATTAAAAGAGTTGAAAAGTTATCTACTAGAGACTCCTTGACATATCCCATTGTAAAGAACCACACACTAAATTTGTGTCAATACTGTTGAAAATAACGTTACCTGAGCAGAATGCCAAATTGATGGCTTTATAATCCATAAAACTGGGTGCAACACGGTTTCCCATTGTATGTAGGTAGGATTTATCTATTGGCTCCAGTGTGTTTTGTGCAAAAGAGGTTGAAAATGCCTGAAAAGTAAATTAACAAATGAGAAATTTATTTTGAATATAACCGAGGAAACACCATAAAATATAATTAAGTTACTCACATTGCTAGCATAATGCATAACTGATCCATAATCATAAGATACACCATAATCTGTTGATTCTGATGTGGTTTTCTTTTCAAATTGACCCTCTGTACCACGAATTATATTCTGTCGAAGAAGTCTTAAAAAGTAATTATTGATTTACATAGTATAGTATTTGATTTATTGAACGCGGAATAGGACTTTGGCTACAACCCAATCGAAGTTCAAACTCAAGCGAAAACTCTGAAGTCATGTAACCCTCACAATCAGGAAACGATAATTTTGTAAATGAATCTGAATGTAAATTTTATTATTATTTACTTTACAATTATGTATTGTTTATTAAGTTCTATAAAATAGATTATTTTACTAACCTAACGTAGTTATCTCTTTCAGGTCTAGCCTGCTCGTGCCATAAACCTAGTGTATGGCCAACTTCATGAGCGATAATGCCATCCTGGAAAAAAATAATGTTTACTGAAAAAAGTTTTCCATTTATATAATTTGAATAATTTTATTACAATTTATATAATTTGGATAAGAGATTACAATATTTACACAGCAACTTACAGTTTCACATCCATAACCAATAGAAATCTGCTGGGCTCCGCCTAGGCGACCAACTCCGGAATAACAACTGAAAGGATAATGTAGAAAGGGGAAACAGTATTTTTCACAAGATTAAATTAAAACCATCTCTAACATTACACTGAATTCATTATTGGCATAATCCCAAACTGGGTTTTATAAAGTGTTTAGGTTTGATTTATACTATATACTAATATGTCTATATACTAATGTGGTTTCGTTTGACCCCGATATGCTTGATGTGAATAGAACAATACTGAAGTATTTGATATATATAGTTATATGTATTACATAATAACAGTCCTTTAATAAAATTTTTATAAAATTAACAAACCCTTCGCCTCTAGAAAATAGAATATAATCATTGCCCTGTCCATTCTCTGTAAATCTAATACAAGTATTCAATGCATATAAGTTAAGAGCGGAACGTATCTGTGATTGCCATGTTGCTAAAATAAACATTTAGTAATAAAATAAAAAATCTTATTAAACCATCTGTTTCCTCAAATCTATATGGAATATTGTTGATAATCCAGCGTTCTGTCTGATTTGAATTTATCTGAAACAAAGTGAATTGCATTGAAAAACCGTTTTAGCCTGTTTCAGCGGATTCAGTAGGTAAAATAAGTGCAAAAATGTTTCTTTCGCCGTTGTTAGAAATGGCGTCAGTTTGCTAGAAATGAATAGTTCAAGGCTAGATCTTGCTTTTAACTTAAAAATAAATTTTAAAAAACTTTTCATTTGATAGAGAATGAAGGTCTCAAAGTTGTATAAAAGATTATCCACGGGCTATATTTGCCGCTCCTTGGCACTGTTTGTGGTTTGTATTTAATATTGATGTTTGTATTAGCAAACTGGTGAAAGTAAAATAAAAACAAGAAAAACTAGGCTTCAACTAAAATCCAATGGTTTTACATTCCAGCTGGTATGTTCAGTCTATATACTAATACAATGACTATATGAACGAATGACTGAACAACCAGCTTACAATGACTATACTTATTTAGTTGAAACCCAGTAATAGTTAAGGTATTTGAGGGCCCGGCTTAAATAAACAAATAAAGTTTAGGTGGTCTCGGTTTGGCGCCGGAGCATCTGCGCACTGTTTGTTGGCAAACAAGGCCAGCCGCCCATCTCTTATTCAATAATTAACAAAGTTTGTGTTTCATCAAGTAATTGTCTTCCTATATATTATATATATATATATATATATATATACAATTATATTCCTCTGCTAACCTTTCTTTTTATTCTTCCATTTGCAGATATTCTCTGCATTTGTGATAATGTTAACATCATATCTGTCTCGTAAAGGGCTCCGACTATATTCTTATTTGCAGATAATTCATTTCGTCCAGAAGAAGTTATCGAGATTTTAGACATATCCTAAAAGTATTATGAATTGAACTATAAAAGACAAGTAAAAATGTTTTGCAAGTCCTAATTAACTCATTTCTGTTATATTTTGAATAACATTGTGGATTATATTTATATTTAATATCATAACAGCTAGAAATCTACTTTATATTGAGGGACCTTCGAATGAATAGGTTATCCATAAATTCTTTTTCGGTCTATAATTCGGTAACTAACATTATATTCTGAATCTTTTACTGCATCTAATAAATAAGAATTATTCTTTAATATTCTACTACTTACATATTGTATACCACTCTTTCTTGTATAATAATCCTTCATTAGACTAAGAACGCTACCATAGTCCTCACCGGGTCTCATAAATGCACTTGTATGCGAATTTATACTAGACATCATCTTAAAAACAAACATTTCATTTAGAATTTACACAATTTATGGGAGCTAAATTGCTTCTTGAATCATTTTTCCAAAGATTAAAAATAAACTGAATAAAAATAGAAGAATTATGTCTTTTGATAAATAGAAAACTAACATCTGATTAATCTGCTCATATTTATTTGAACTTACGGTCTGAACTTGTTGTGTATAATATGGAGGTGGAACTGGAGGAGGAATTGCAGGGGGTTCTGTTACCACAATTTCTTCTATTTCATCCATTGGCTAAATTATTATTTATTAAACAAAAATACAGTTTGTATTTTATTCTCGAGAGGAAATTTCAAATCTAAACAGTTCAACATATTAATTTCAAATCATGCATAGCAAATAGGGCGATTGAATTTCTCGTTTTGAGCTGTTTACTTTTAAATTCAACTAGAATTAATAAAGTTAAAAAGACAATGGGTGCTATATAGCAACACTTACCGGTGGAATTGGAGGTGGTAATCCCCATGGTCCTCTTGCCCACGGAGGTCTCATCCAGGGTGGCCTTCTAGCCCATGGAGGACGACGCCATGGAGGAGGACCAAATGGACCGGGTGGAGGGCCACCTAAGACATCGCTCATAATATCATCTAGTTCAAAAATACTTGCTAACTTGAGTCAATACAGGTTTTACTCTCGTTAATTAAAAAATATTTCATTTCCAAATATTCAAAAAACAAAATTTTCCAATCGTATTCTATCTGATTCAACTGCTTAACAGTACATAATACTATAATAACATGTAATTATAAATAGGATGTTGCTTATAATTATATAAAAGTTATCACTACAAACAACTTACCAAAACCTCCCATTGGTGGCCCGAAAGGCCCGAATGGCGGCTGTCCGCTTGATAATTCGAAGATCAGGAAAAATAGAAAATAAATAAACATCTGATCTAAATTTACAAAAAATATTCTAAAAGTTAGAAACAAATTTGAAAACAGTAAGATTTGAATTGAGAAATAATGAATGCAATTGTTAGTTTGATCGTTATAGTCAGATTCAAAATTAATAAGGCCTTGTATGCTGCGTATTTTTTGGATTTTCAATACCGCTTTCATTCATTTTGCATCATTTTCAGCAAAAAATCGTTCATTTTTGAATCTTTTGAATTTTGAACACGGCCTTATTACTTTTGAATCTGACTATAGTTCCAAGATAGAGAAAAATTATATATTAACAAAAAATATTTATGTCTATAAAATAAGCTTTAATCTATTCTATACAAAATTAACATCGAAAGTAACAGCTAAAGTTAGCTGATAACATTCCTTTTATGGTTTTCACAAGAGATGCGTTCAAAATTGTAGCAAATCAATTGAATTCGACAAATTCGAAAAACCAAAAACTCTAATAATATGAAATGAAATAGATTCAGCAAGTGTTATTGGTTAAAAAGCAGAAAAGTTGCTGATTGAGTGACAAACATAAAGGTTCATTTGCATTTAAAGACAATAAAATTTAACATTTTAGAATAACAAAAATAATTGAACTTTATCTCATAAAAAAATAAAAGTCAACCCTTAAAGTTTTTTGGAATTCTGCTTGTTCAAATGGTAAATTGTTGGTAAAGCTACCCATTAAAGACATCAATTTGCTTGGATAAAAGGAAATATAAATGCCATATTTCCAAATAAAACATATTAAATACAATAAATATCTGCTACAATTGAAATAACATTGATAATTACGTCTTTGCTGCAAGCGACAGCCTCGACTATTAACCCTGTTAACCCGTCTGATTGCTGTTTCTTTGTTAAATATGAAGGTCAGTTCGCCATTTGGCCAAATAAGAAAACCCCCGTCAAGAAGAAAAGAGAAATTGTATTATAACACACTTGTAAGTAGGTGAATCATGGTATTGTTCTAAGAAACGTGTTTTTCGACTTTACTCATTTGATTTGGTGTGGTTTATTGAGGGCCCTGCTCAGGACAACTCTTCTGATGAATTGATCTACAGTCGGAAGCTTCTAATTTTTGTCATTAGTTTTTGGATAAAACGAAGAAACTAATTTACAACCGATTTCATGTAGTAATTTAATGTTTATAATCTTTCTAAGTAGAATTTATTGCGACTCCCCGTAGCTGCACGAAACATTTATCCAGTATTTCGTGCCCCCGAAAACTGAATGTTAGAGGGGAGCCGTCTCTGCTCATCAGATTCCGGAATAAATGGTCGAAACCCTGCGCCGAAGAAATCTACGGTTATTGTGTGATGTGTGCAATTACAGGAAATAAAAAAAAACTTTAAAAATGATAATAAGCAGAATTGTTTCTACTTCTTTGCACAAATGAGTTGAGTTCGGCGTTTAGACAAAAGCAACCTTGTTATTAGGACGCAGCGGCTTATTCATTCAATTCGCTCGAACTACAGGCAAAAGTTTGACTGAAAAGCTCATTAACTTATAAACACGATGTGACTGCAAGTTTCTTCTTCTGTATTATAACATTCTATAATTGCAAGAGGTAACACAACATATAAGGATTTTCTAATGAAGTTTATTTGTTCATTCTTTCTAAATAACTTTACCGAATACGTTTGGTAACGGTATTGTAGTAGGTGAAGAGTTTGTTTTTGAATTATACACAGTTATAAATCATTCGGACAAGAAGAAAGAAGTATTAACAAACAGTTTCTTGTATTCAAAAATATAATTAAGCTTTCTTTTTTGTTGGTAAAATATAATAGTTTTTTCAAATTTGACTTTTCTATTTCATTTTATCATTTAAAAGTGACGGTTCTTAGTTGCAACCTGTAAAATAATTGTATGTTCCTTCTGAGTTTCTATAAAACATAAGATAACATAAAAGGAACTTTATTAAAAAACAAATTAAAAGGCAGTAAGATCAATATATAAAAATATAACAACACATTACTCTACAGTATTTTATGCGGCTCCTAGCTGTCAGATTGTTGAAACGAAACCTTATGAACGTACATTCATTTGAAAGATAAAACAAATTGTAAATGAGAAAAGTGATACGTCTTAGGAGACTTTCTATGAATAATATAAATAGAAAAGACCTTTCACTGGAAAATAACAAAATATAAGGCTTTAATACTAATTAATATTAAGAAGGGCAATAGTTCTTTCTAATGAGGTACACATTGCTCATCTAATTCAGCATCAATGACGTCGCCGTCTATGATTCCAAGGGAAATGGCGGTATCAGAATCCAAGACTTCTCGACCGTTGAAGGTGAATCTAAAACACAAAAATTGTTCATTTTCAATCTGAGCTATTGACAAGTTTTAAGTTAAAACAATTTATACTAAACAATGAACCCAATCTAGAGCAAGGTTAATGTATGAACTATTTATAGTCAAATTGTTTTCTTATTGTATCTTACTGATTGTAAAAGGTTACATATTATTTTATAAATATCTTAATTAAGTTAGTTAATATTTTTTAGGTCTTATTATACTATAAATTAATTTGTATATATAAAGTCATATACTAAATATACCTTAGCATTGAAAGTGAAACTCCAGTTCTTGTAGCATATTTGAGTTTTAGTTTAATTAAGGTTTTATGCGGCTTAATTTTGATATGAACCTCAGGAAGATTGTTTTGAAGTACCCGAATAAATAGGTAATTGGCCATATTATCCTGAAAGTAACATCTTTCGTAAGAATTAAAACCATTAACATAAATATTTAAGCTAATAGTTTATTACGTACAACGGTTTTACTTTTAAATAATATAGTCATTTTACACCGAGTTTTCAGTCTAATTTATGTAATAAACTTTAAATGAATAATAAAAATAGCTGTGCTAAATAAACTTAGAAGAAAATAATAAAACCATATTTACATTTGGAACAATTGAAACAAACTACCTACAAACGCGTTGCTTATTTCAAGAGAACGCTAGTTTTCAGGATATATAATTTAGTAAGCGTTTTAGCCTTAACTGTTACGGTATGAAATTGATTGTAATGAATATTTGGTGGCTATTCAATTTTTTTAAAAGAATTTTATATTTTGCAGCTATTTTGTATAGAGCCATGGGGTGAAAGAAAATAGTTTCATTAATAATATTAATTTAGTAACATTAAATTTGTAAACTAATTTTAGTACCCAATTGTTTCCTTTCCTAGCATTTTCTGCACGACAAATTGACTTTTCCTCGTATATTTTAATTTATTTATACTTTTATTATGAGCATAATACAGTTAATACTATTATGTGTATTCATAGCTTAACTATTAAAAGTGATATTATAAAACATTTTACTTTCTTTACTATTGATAAGAAAACATTATTGCTTTTTTACCTGTCATGGCTCTTAGATGGCTCTAGTGATCGACATCTGAGAAAATAAAACATTTATTTTAAAGTAAAAAAATATACAAAATGAGTGTTTTTTATATTAACGAGGTACATATTGGTGGTCTGGTTCAACATCAATAGCATCTCCATCAACAATTCCAATAGAACGAATGGTATCGGAGTCCAGTATTTCACATCCATTGAACATAAATCTAAAGCCACAACTTCAGTTTCTTTTAAATAAAAAGATTTGTATAAGACCAGAAACAATAATGTTTTAAAAAAAGATAATTCTAATCAAAACATCATTTTTTGTATTCGCAAGGAATATCACAACTATTGCTATGTGTCCATGTATTAAGTTACTGAAAAGTTTAGTTCATGCTAATATTTTAAAAATGTGTTCGTTTACTTAAATTAGAATGAGTTAGTGTTTTCAATCGGCATCATATTTTCCGAGTGTCTGAGCCTAACATGTTTACATTTTGTTTGCTTGGATTTTTTTACTATATATTTTAGTATTGTTTATATCGTAAATCTGGGTCAGGAAAAAAATTTTCTCTTTTGTAAAATATCCAAAGTGTATACTATTTTAGTTAAAAGAGTGTTCACTTATTTATTTTCAGTAACCTTAGAATATAGCAAATAATGTTGTTCGGTTCCTTACCTCAGATAAGAAACGTCGGTTTTAAGAACAGTTGCATAAGTCTTCTTCAATATTTCCATGTCGGTGAACGGATTGACACGAAAACGAACCTCTTTGAAATTTCTTTGAAAGAATCGAATATTGATGTCATTCATTTAGCTCTTAAATAGAATGTATTATTACCGTCAAAATAGCTCAAAACACTAAAAATTTGTTAAAAAATAAATCCATTTTCAATTATATAAAAGAGACCACAATCTTGCTACAGAAATTAAAAAAGAAAAAGAAAATTTAAAAAATTGAACTTAGATCGCAATAATAAACAATGTTGATTGCTCACTTAAAAATTATATAAATGGCGTAAAACCGTTTTGAACCAAGAGGAATACGCAATGCTAATTTCGGGTAAACGCTGCGTTGAAAGTTTTGTGTTGAACGCCAAATTAACAGTCCTTGAATATTTTACAAAATTTTTTGTTTCTTTCAAGATTTTGGTAACTGTTGGAAATACTTTTTTATAATAATGTTCACAACAGTGACAATTCACTCAAAAACAGAAATTCTTCTAATTGCGATGTGCAATTCTGTAAAACTTCTTGTTATAAATACTTTAATGTTTATTAACAATAATATATTTAATGCTTTTTTTGTATTTGTCAGTAGTTTTAATGATGCTCAATACATGACTACTGCGACTGAAAATTTATTCTGATAAAATCAATCCTTACGTTGTTTCGTAAGCAATAACCATAAAAACAACAAAAACATATATTTAAAATTGTATTTTTATTTAAGCTGTAGATTATGAAAATAACCAATTTGACCACATTACCATCCTTAAACTCAATTATAGTTCGATAAACTAGATAACTATATAATTGTACTCTATTTGTAGAACTTTCTGAAATAATATTCTAGGCGATTGTCTGCTGTTTTTCTCGCTGTGGATATTGGTTTCGGGGTTTTTGAATTTGTGTTTAGAGTCTGAAGATCGAATCCACCATGGAACTGTTTAACGGAGATACTGAAATAGAAAGGTTCATTGAATGAATAGTTATTCTGTTCAGCTCGTTATGCAGCAAAATGACAAAAATTGCTTATTTTGTCACTATTTAGCCTAGTTTAGCTTATAACTACTATATTGATAATCTTTTTTCTTAAAATGAAGTGAAACAATAAAGTAATTCTTATTCTTTAATTCTTATTCTTTTTTTCTTTCCTCATTGTTCTATTTGTTATTTATATAAGAATGATATTTAATATCATAAAACTAAAAAAATAATCCACAAACTAAATGATTAATAATATAAAGAGTAGGAATAATGATGATATATTATTAACTCTTAGAATTGTGCGGCTAGTTTCAAATTGGAATCCTAATTACAGTAATCAAACATTAAAGGAACATTATAATAAAAGTCTCGTTGTACGTTATATTATATTAAACATTGGTTTTCATAACTTAACTTATATATTAATTACTTATATCAGTTACAGGAGATTTTATTTGTAGAATAGTTATTCCTTCATATGCACATTCAAATAGAAAAGGACCTAAAACAACCGAATATATATATTCGATACATTTGAATTCTATGAATTTCTTTAATTTATGATTAAACTTTTGTGAAACACTCAACTCACATAGTATTTAGCAATTTTCTTGTTTAACTTGGTTTTTCTTAATTTGATTTTAATTTCAATCAAATAGGTAATATTGAAAGAAACCACTAATATGCATAATAGAACACTTGCAGTACGGATAACATAAAACTATAATTAGTATTTAAATAGGAATACTAGCGAGATTGTGTTCATTTCATACATTGTTTTTTCATTCCTCGAAATCTGCCAATTACTTATTTAACAAATACCGTGAAATAAAAGGTAAAAAATGTTCCAAGCAAAGCTATTGTTTAATACTAACATCCATGCTTCGTTTTCTTCTTGTGGGGGTTGTGTCGCCGACTTTTATATTATAAGGATATATAAATGCCCGTTGTAAACAAATGAATGTGAGTGCCGTAAGAAATGAATACTAGAGAGAAGATATTGTATCTGAAACTGGGTATGATATATATTAGTAAAACCAAGCCGTGAATGAAGAATCGTATTTCTAAAGTGTTAAGTACCTGTCGTCTCAAAGTTGGCATAAAAAACAGCAACAAACTGACCTAGACATTGAAAAAGTTGAATATGAGTAAAGAAATTGGTACCCTTCATAGTCATATAACCTATAGAATTATTATATCATTTTAATTACTAAATAATTATGTCGGAAAGTATAACAATTAACATTATAAATCGTCTTATACTAAAATTTATTACGAAAATCTATTTTTCTTTTATTACTTAATTTTAATTCCGAATCGTTTTTGTTTATTTGTAACGAATTAGATAAAATATGCAAAAACGTGCCTACTACACAGTAAATATGATAAAAGGGATATTTATATAGTTTCGATCGAACAATAACCCAATGATAGTTAAGTATAAAAACAGACTCAATACAAAGTCGTATAATAACAATAGCTGTCATTTCCTACTAATAAACAACTAAAGTTAAAGTTATAATGGTTTTTCTAAGTAACAGTTAATATAAAGAATAAAGTTTGTTTCTGACTAACAAATATATCTACGCTACGTTGCAAATTAATCTTACGCATGGAAAAATTAGGGGTAGAAGGGTCAATCAATAAATAATAAATAAAGAATAAATAAAGCATACATATAAATGGAATTTGCAAAAGATCAAAAAGTTTTCGAACTTTATAGCCAGCTTCACCAGAGTGTGACAAGCGTATATGATCAAAATAGTAACTAGTTAATAGAATATAAACCACAGTTTACGTATAGTTCAAAACCAACAGTCTTATTGAGTTAGACCGTTCATTTTTCACACAAATTTAAGCAAAATTTGTTCTACAATATGAGAAAAACAGCTAATTTGTAGATAACATTTTGTATGTTCATTGGTAATAATAGGTTATTCGATATTCTTGTTGATCAGCCTGTTCATCTCGAATTCGTAAATACACAGAGGTTGTTCAGCGTAGATAGCCTTTTCCGAGCCACAATTAGGCCCTGATCCAGCTACCTTTGCCGACTGTTTCAGCCCCGGTGGTTCAGGGTACAGACCTCTCATCGGGCCGGGCCGGGCCCGGGCCGGGCCGGGCTTTGGAAAAAGTTGGCGGCCCGGCCCGGCCCGATCGGGCTTTTCACAAAGACCTCATAACAA
>JAQGAV010003564.1:0-12186 GCA_034691345.1 Phasmarhabditis papillosa | reverse complement strand
CCCCCACCCCCCCCCCCCCCAGCCACTCGCCTACTACCTCTCTTATTTAATACTAAAAGTCTTCTTGGCAACCTTCTAGGTTCACTCAGTAAGGTATCTAACTTGTTAGTAGTGTGATCTTTGTCGGGGTCCAAGTATCGGTCTATCACGCTACAAGTAAAGTAATTTTAGTATCTCCTCAATATTTAATCCTTCTGTCCAATATTTTAGAATCTAACTCTTAAGAGAGTCCTTTTGAACTATGAAATCATAAATGGGGTCGCTAATGTTCAAGTATTGATTAATCCAAAGGCCTATTCGATTTGTATTGAACAAGTATTATGAAATATCGTAATTTTGGCCGTGATTTTGGAGTGCAAACAGTTTGTCTATTTCACAGATATAAAAACGAGATCACAGATGTTTGGATAGAAGAAGTGAGACAAAGGAACCAGAGGAAGTCGGACTTCATAGCACAACACCCAGGAAAGTAGATGAGACGAATCAGAACAAATCTGCCCGAATTCTAACTTCATGGGGATTCGAACGATCGATCTCGAGCTTATGAGGCGAAGCTTCTAACCACTGAGCCACCACTTCCCTCGGGTTTTTTTTGGGTTTGGGCGTTTTGTGAGTACACTATTTTATCAGACACGTATTCCACCACTTACTCGCATTGAAAATCGATATCGATAACTACTAAAAGAGGATTCGAATAGTTCTGATGTCATCATTCATTTAGTTCAATTTACCGGCGTACCGTTTCGCCGTTCTGTTTACAAAATCCGTACCGAATGCCTACGGTAGTCAAAATAAAGCACCATAGTTAAGGTATGGATTTGTGCACTTCAGATAAAACTAAAGGCTAACGTTAGTCCAGAAAATTCTTTGTTAGAATTGCAGTATTACCTCAAGATAGTTCAGATTGTGTCAGAGGTGTCAAAGGCCAGCTTTTCTTAAATTTTCCAGCGCCGAGCCGCTATGTCTTAAAATGTTAGTATTTCTATAATAAAAGTGTTACTATGTTGTGAAATGTTTTCCGATACACTTTATTTTTAAAAGAAGCGTATTTTACAAGCATGTAGTTTTTGGAGACAATTACCATGCCTGTTTGAAAACAAAAAAGTGCATAATACTTTATTAAAATTGCTGAAACCATACAAATAACAAAATACTTATGAATTATTATTCAATATCTATAGTTGATTGCAAGCCCAGTTCGAAGTTAACCTGCAGCAATGACGGGGTTCTATCCAAAAGTGCAATTTTACTCATTGTCAGAAAAAATTGAAAAAAAGTGTTTTCCCTTAGGAAGCCCTTCTTTGCTGTACGTTAACTATAGTCTATCTCAAGACCCAGGTTTCCAGCGCGGTTTCACAAGCGGGTCGCGGTGTTACAAAAATGAATGTAGTTTTGGTGAAAACGCACCACCTCAAACAATTTCACATTCATTTTTCACAACACTGAATCCTGCTTGTAATACCGCGCTGGGAACATAGGTCTTCAGATAGACTATAGTCCATAACAAAAAAAGTCTGCAGTGAGTGGTGTTGTTTAAGGTTTCAAAAATCGCTCGTTCTGTGGCAAAATTTAACTTCCATTATATGCTAAACTGCCTAATTTTTTGTTTGTTGTCAGAAAAATATTATTTTACCAGTTTTATTTTGAATCATATCCAGAAAAAGACAAATACGCAATTGCGGAAGCCTGTGTATACTACCGCGCTCCGAGGTCTTTTGTTTGTTATAGACTATATACATACGGCGCCTGCAGCCTAGGTATTACAATGGACTATGTCTGTTTCTCACAAATATAGTAGAATTTCCAGTCACAAGGATAGAAATATGTATATTTTACAGTGTCAATGTTACCATTATAGAAGGCGGGGCAACTGGCGAGAATATTCGAATTGTAACCATTAGCCATTACAGAGAATGGATTCACCAACCAATTCCTAAAAAAAGATACAAATATTAAAAATTCTAAATCATATAATCGACTAGGCAAAAGCTGGCCCGGCTCAGCCTATAGCCGGATATGTCCAACACGGCTCGCCAACGGAGACAGTGGGATTAAAGGAGTGTGTTCCCATTTTAAATTTAAACTTCATTTTTCTCTAGAACGCTTTTGGTGAATTAATGCAAGGATTGAGCCGCAAGATATCACCATTTGCATTTGGCCGGTCCCGTTATCTTAGGGCGCGGCGAGCCGTGCCAAGCGGCTGAAAAATACTTGGCCTCGCCTGGCCCTCCCTACCCTTTGCAAATTTTGTAATATGGACTTACATGTTACTGTATTCCGCGTCAGTGTTTGCCCATGTGTGAGAATAAGCTTCAGTATAGGACATTAAGGATTTCTAAATATCGAGGTGAGGTGAACAGGTATATTTGTATAGTCGGATTCATAACAAATAATGGAGTATAGAAATAATATTCAAGCCAAAATTGCTTGTACGTAATTGCGTTTGGCTTGTAAATAACTTTCTACACTCCATTATTCGTTTTGAATCCGACTATAAATACTAAAACCATCCTCATATTTGTACAGTCAGATCAATAGTAAAGAAGCCGTGTTTAAAATTAAATGGCCTAAAGTCCATAACAAAAGACTGCTGTGAGCAGTGTTGTTTAAGGTTTCAAAAATCGTTCGTTCTGTGGCAAAATTAAACTTCCACTGTATGGTGGGATGCCTAATTTTTTGTTTGTTGTCATAAAAATATTATTGTACTTCTTTTATTTTGTATCATGTCAAGAAAAAGACAAATGCGCAATTGCGGAAGCCTATGTATACCACCTCGCTCTGAGATCTCTTGTTTGTTATAGACTATATTGTCCAGCACTTTTCCTTTTAGAGTTTCTCAACTACTTATAAAATCACGGTGTTCTTACTCTTGAACAACACTATATAGTCTACGGACAAATCTCATGTAGTTTAAAGGTCTATGTATTATAAGGCAAGCGCCAATTATATCGGTTGTTAGTACATTTTCTTTCGATTTCCGCGCTCCTTCTAAATTCTACATACACCTATGCAAACGATTCATCCGTCGACTATAGAACCGTTGTTGTTAGCTCAGTAAAAATTTAGTGTGGTGATGCAAGATTCTGCTTTTATAACTTACATATTCTTCTTTTGATTTCGGGATGAATATCACTGCACCCTTCTTTTTACAGTTTTTGCTGGCCTCTTGGTAATTGGCTTTTTCCTTCCGTTCAACGAAATAACAAGATTTCTCGAAGCGAATCCAACCGTTTTCACAATTCTCTATCTAAATAGAATGTTTTAAAGTTTGTTTATTTATTTTACGAAACACAATATCACACATATTTGGAGGATGAACTGAGCAGAGGGAACTATAGAACTTGGGAATTTATGACACAGCACCCAGGGAGTGGAGGCGGCGAATCAGAACAAAGAGAATCACAGCGTCAAACAAAGTTTTTTGAGCATGCTTTTCGCCATTATCTTATAAGTTTGTACCCACACAATTTAGCTTAAAAGAATGATCATAAACACGATGTTCAACTTATTAAGCAAAGAAAGAGTAACCTGCCTTCCTTTTCTTTGCGCTGACATATTTTCCCATTCGTTTGCCGATGCTTTCACCGGCGGAGGTAAGAACCCTCTAAAAGTGAAGGGCAATTTCATATAGTCTGGAATAATGCTTACCTTCATTGCCTCTGGTTTACTATTCGGTGGGTTGCGTTGGACGGCATCACCATTAGGAAGAGTCTGAGGTTGCTAAATGAATAATAAATTGCATTATTTGGGTGAGAGATTGATTCTGATAATTTCAAAACTAATAAAAACTAAATAAAAATGACAACTTTATTTAAATTTCAGGTATTCAGGCTAGGGGGTTTGATAAAATAAAATAAAAAACGGTGAAAAGATGTACTCAGACCATCCAACCTGGGCCAGGGCCGGCCCGCCGACTTTTTTCAGGGCCCCGCCCCGCCCTGCCTGGTCTATTCAAATTTGTTCAAAAGTAAAGATAATTCGCCAACATCCTCTCAAGCATTATTTCAAGGGTGGGAGATGGTTGGCCTCTTTTCACAATGTTCCGGCTTCGGCCCGGCGGGCCCACCAACAGTTCCGACCCCTGCAATATTTCACCAAACCTGCTCACCTTATTTGCTGTCCCTTCATTTGTTTGTTGATCCTTTTCAAGGAAACGAACAAGTTTCAATGACTGTTGTAAAAGCCTGAAAATTGGCCAGGACTGCTTGACAAATTTGCTGTTCTTTGCTTCAATTAATGTATCTTTTACTTTCTCATTTCCCTCACAGACATAGTGGTTTCTATCATCGCAAGGTTCAAAGTGAGCCGAGATGGTACCGTTATCTTGTGCACATACAGCACAACGCATCTCGGAACTGAAAATGGTTTTGTATTTGGTTAGATAACTTGCTGTTATAGATTTTACTCATTTAGTTTCATTATAATTGAGGAATCTTGATGGATTTATAGCCAACTAAGTGTCAAGTGACTATAGTTTTACTGCCAGAAAAAGTTAGCATTATCCAGCATTGATGGAAGTACGTACGATCTTGTAAGATTTTGGCAATAAAAACTGTTTTTCTCTGAATAGCAGTCTTTTGGCTAAGGCCTTATGGTAAGCCTAGAAACGCTCGGGTGGGTGCCCAGGCACCCGGGCAGTTATGTACTACGACCACTGTATGTCCCTTTAACTTACTAATCTATATTCGCGGACAAGCCAGCCATCGCGTTCCATTTGGGTCTATCTAAAGGAATTCTCTGAGAAATTCCGTACCAAGTAAAAGAGTTTGGAACAATTCCGGACATGACAGTATTCTATAATAGAGAAGATAAAAATATATAATTTTTACACTGAATTTGTTGGTAAAACTATGGGTTAATGCCGAACGAATATCGGGCCTTTTTTAAGTAGGTTCATATATGTTTCAGAGCGAAAGAAGAGGAACTAGTGCATCACCCAGGGAGTGGAGGCCGTGAATCAGAACAAATTTACAAGAATTATTTCTTCTGTTGCCTTCAAACCATGGACTCTACATTATGCCCCTAACCACTGGGCCACCAGGTCTTACTCACAAATTCCTCAATATTCTTCTGTGTGAACAGAGTGGCATCCATTTCTTGGCAGATTCTCTTGGCTTCAGAAAAAGAAACTTTGGCAGTCTTCTCAATAAAGTAACAAGATCCATTGTACTTCAACCAATCGGTGGGACATTTTTCGAGCGGAAAACTCTGAGATAACAAAGATTCTATAGCTTTATAGGGCGGTTTAGGGGTCCTTAGTCCTTAGGCTTTAAATTCAGCTGCCACTGATGGATTGTTAAAAACTTAAATCTTGCAATGGCAAGCTAATCGAACCATACTATTTTTTGTAATTTTGGCTCGTGATAAGCTGACTTCGGGAAATCAACTTGCCCAAAGGCTAAAGAAAGGAATAATCCAAAAAGGTGCAATGAATTCTTTATAAGTATAGATCCGTGTCGGTTTTGACACCTTATAATGAACAACAGAGTTTAATATTTCTGTCTTGAAATCTATGGTCAAACGCGGTGCCTCTAAGGGAGCGGGAGCAAATAATTTTGCACCAATTCATCTCTGTTCTTCTCAAGCGAGAGGCTATTTGATTGCAAATTTTTTTTCACCCGCGGCCTAATGTTGCACCAAGTTTGGATATTACTTATGAAGACTATAGTTTGAAATACATAAACTCAGTGCCAGGAGTAATGATGGAGTGTAAAGAATTCAACGCTTGTCTGAGCCCCTTTTGCGAGCACCGTGCCAGCATCTGGTACTTACCTTTGTTACGTTTTTATTGTTATTTTTGTTAATTGGAATTTCCATGCTACTTGACTTGTTGACCTGAAAAAATAATCATGTCTACTATTCATTCAAAAGTATATATAATTTTCCAATGCTATTTACAAAGCTTCAGCAAATATTTCTCCCCCTTCCGAAGTTCGTTTTAATACCTAGACTGCAAGCGCCGTTTGTAGTTAGCATGCCGTGACTTTCCAGTTAAACATTTCACCTTCTTTCTTTATGACACCATTCTTTGTGGCACGTTAACTACAAGCGGCGCCTGCAGTCTAGGTATAGTCTATAACAAACAAAAGACCTAAGAGCGCGGTGCTTTAGTATATAACAAGAAAAAGGTTGAAAGGTGCGGTGTTATATAGGCTTTCCGAAATTGCTCAATTTTCCTCGAAGGTAGATGTTATTGGTATGAATAGAAGCTTAATTTACTGCTTGTTACTCGAAAAATATCATGGCGACTTTTTGCGATGGTTTGATTTCCGCACCTTGCAGCCGTTTTCTTGCTACATACTATATACATAAGATTCCGCAATTGCGTATTTGTGTTTTTCTTTTTTTAACTCTCTCAACATACATACTCGCATCATTTTATAATATTCTTCTCGTAGTATCTCAAATTGCTTTGCAATAACTTCAGCGGATCCTTGGCAGATAAAATAGTATTCATCTTCACAGGACTTCCAGTGAGTAAAAGAAGTGCGTCCATAATCTCCAAAATGTTGACACCGATTCTTTGGATAGTCAGTACAGTTATAGAACCCATTCTCCTTAAAATCAGAGGCCGCACAACGAGTACCTTTAACTTCCGATTCCATAGCCCAGTTTCTGAAAGGATAAATAAAGGCATCATCAATACATTTGAGTCGAGACTTGTTTTTAGTAAGGATGGGGGTCATAAACTTTATTGCTGATTGTTAGTTCCACAAGTTCAAAGACGGAAACCGACCGGCCTTGGCCAAACTGTCCAGTCTCTAGGGGACCGGCCTTGGCCAAACTGTCCAGTCTCTAGGGGTTGCCTGACCGAGGCATGGGGATAGGGGGTAAGGACGGAGGGAGAGGAGGACTCCGTATGCAGGCTCCTATCCACTACAATTCAATTCAGTGTTGCGATGCCACGGAGGCCGTAGTATAGGAACACCCGGGCGTTTGCCATACTGCGGCCACAGATTCCGGTCCGTTAGACCTTCTAACTGGTGCTACTCAAATGAGTTTGTGTTTCATAAAGTAAATAAGGAAAAGAGAAAGGAAAGACAAAATGTTATATATATATTCATTATTAGGTTATTTCATTATCCACATTAGCACGTACTCGTTTGGTCTACAACTACAACTACTTACAACTTTGTATAATTTAATCCGTTGGCGCGATCCCATTTTGGTCCTTCGAAATCAACTTTGTGCATGAGACCAATCCAAGTGAACTTGGCAGAATAACTAGAGTAATCCATTATTGTATTCTAAAACGGGAAAATAGAATAATATGGTAATATGAAATTGAATTTTCTTAGTGCAAAAACGAACTTCTTATCCTATTCTATAGTCCATCTCAAGACCTATGTTTCTAGCGCGGTATGAGGAACGGGTCGCTGTGTTATAACAACTGAATTTAAAATCGGTCGACGTGGTGCGGGTTCTTCAAACGTACATTCATTTTTCAAAACACGGCGCCCCGCTCGTGATACCGCGCTGGAAACCCAGGTCTTGAGATATACTATATTTATCAAAGCATATCTTTGAATTGTAAAACAGTTCAATAGTCAGAAAAACCCCGAAAAAGAAATAATTCAAATAACTTGAATTGATAATACAGTTATTGCAAGAATAACAGACAACCGATGGACTAAGCGACTTATGGAATGGTTCCCGATGGAGAAGAAAAGGCTCCCAGGAAGGCAGCATGCTCAATAGGCTGATGATCTTAGAAAATCAACCGAAAGTTCTGGAGAAATTGGTGTCAAATGGATGACTCTAGCACGAAACAATCCAAAGAAATGGAAGAAATTGGCTAATTCAGCGTGATATAAATCTCCCTGTGATCTCACGATTCTGAATAAATATTGATTGATATTGATTGATTGATTGAATGATCTTCAGTGTTCGTTCCCACTACAACCAGTACTGCCGAGGCCACGCCCACTAACAGTGCTACCATTCATCATATGAATATCATCCTACATATGAATATGTATGATGAACAAGCAACAACCGATAAATGAGACGATAAAGTAACAGGGATATCATTCTATACAGGGACCTGGATGACAATGGCAAGAACAAACGCAAAACTGTGGAAAAAGCTAGCAACCACCCAGCGCACCTGAACTCTATGAAACTATGATAACTGTCGGCTAAAACAAAATCAATGTTAATAAATATGTGGTTTATTAATAATATTATTCTATCGATGAATCGTTAGCAATTATCTACAAATAATTATTATATTCTTTATTAAAACGTTTGGCAATAAAGTTTCCAGAACAAATACTGGTAAAAAAAGCACAAACACTGCTGACTAGATCAGAGATAGATAGATAGAAACTCAGTGAGTATAGATCTGACCTTTGTTTGTACTTTATTTGGACTTAAATTTCCCATCTTCTGAATTTCATTGCCAATCCTCATTTCTAATCTCAATTTATTGGTTTTGTTCCTTAGAAACAACTTTTCTCTTCCCAATAGCTGTTTCTCATGTTCTTAGTTATTAATATAATAATATTCAATTGTTAGTTCATAATATAAGTTTGCTTTCTTTCTGTTAGCTACTATACTTTATATACAATGCTTCCGAAATTGTCTATTCTTGGTTAGTTCGAATGTCACTGCCCATTTGTAATGACCAAGGTAGGGCACCGGTCACTGGTTCCGGCCGGGGGTCCATTGTTTGCCGAGTTCGGGCCGGCCCGTGATGAAACCCTTGTTCAAGACAATTAATGATTCTAATTAATCTATATATATATATAAATTATGTTTAGGTTGTTTACTGCTTTTGTCAGTTTCAATCCGTATGGCAAGTGCAACTCGGTGTTTGGGTCAGTTTAAGAAGTCAACGAGTCTAGACATAGAAGACAAACCTGGAAGAAAGTAGGAACGCATTATAATCGAACAATTCTCAACAAGTATTTTAGTTGCTATTTTCAAATCACTTTGTATTCTTGTAATAGAACTTATATACAGATAGGTTCCACTCTCACTCCTCCTCAACAGGTAATTATTTATTTTCATTCCATTACGTATACGCCACCTGAGGTAATTTGCTCATATTGGTACAGTAAATACAGTAACGAAATATTTTATTCATGTTTTCATTCAATTTAATGCCACGGTACAAAAGAAATGTATAGACAATACAATCAGCGAACAATTATATTAGGTTTACTTTAGGAGTGGAATATCGGAAATGGAGTGTATTTGAATGCTTATGATAACCTTTGTACATATTACACAGGCATTGATTTGAAACTTAATTTTTCGCGAAAACAAGTTGAGGTTAGTTTACCTGTCATAAGAATAACGAAAATTTGAATTCCCGATGAATTCAGAAATATAATTTATTGTTCATGTTTCGTAGAAATTGTTTTTGCTTTATTCCGTTATTGTATTCATGAATCCATTCATTTGATTCAGCAACTTCTTCACGAATGTCGTCTAAAATTAAATCATCTGATAACCTGGTTCGACAAAAAGTGTGTGCCAACTCTTCTGAATTATATGGGTACGCTACCTTATTTATAACTTTAATCAATTATAATTCCAGACAAAGAGGTTTTTAAAACTGGCCAACTTTTGGATCAAGGCAGGATTAGAGGTAATGGTAACAGTCATTAGTTCATTATAAATATTAGATAAATTGCGCCGTTTGAAACAGATAAACTAAGTCTTAATGTTATATAGTTTTTAAGCGCATTCTTCTATTTTTGTTGTCTAAGCATTTCCTCAAATATTATTCAAAAAAATGCCACAAAATGTCAAAGGCTTTACCTGAAAAAAATTTCTGTCAATCTTCTGCCCGAAGAGCGAGAGCCTGTTTTTGTCAAGGCCATTTTGGATACGAATCCCGGAATTCCGGAATGAAACGCCCTAACACCCAACTCTAACATTCATGTAAAAGCAAAAATCACTTTTCTAGCAAACATTTAGTACTGGGCGTAACACAGTAACCCTGTACAGAAGGGTTGAAGAATGCGCCTAGTTCACTAGCAAAATCTATCATTCAGAGATGATAAAAAGCGGAAGAGGTTATCCGTGCTGATCAAGCCTTTTTATTCAAGGAAGTAGCATTTAAATTATATAATGTGACGGCGTTTGGCTTAGTTTTTTTGTACTCTTCGTATGCCCGGATCTTTCATAAAAGTTTATATTTAGGGCTTCTGAACCCGACTACTACAACAACGTCAACCACTACCACAACGACTACCACAACTACCACCACCACAACCACGACTACAACGACGACAACCACTATCCCGACGACAACCACTATCCCGACGACAACCACTATCCCGACGACAACCACTATCCCGACGACAACTACTGAAGTATTGACCACAGTTCCGACAACCATTTTACGTACAACCACTCCCGCCACCACGAATATCCAAGCAGTGGAAGAAAAGCCAGCTAGCGAGATTACAAAATGGTTTGATTTTATCTAAAGCACGAATTTGCGGAATTCCGCTTTCCGCAAAAAGAAATGTATTCCGCACTTTTGAATACAGATTACAGAGTCAGCTATAAAACAAATAGTTAATATTCCATATAAACTCCCCCTACCACTAGCAATAACAATACTTAAATATTATAAAAACAACCCTCAGACACCTATCCGTAGAGTTTGAACCTAGTCTTTTACAGTAAAGACATTGTAGACTTTTGTTTTCTTTAAGTTTTTTCCTTTAAATAAATCATACCTATATTTTTTAGGCGAGAAAGTACTAAAAATGGTTCTCTTGAGTGCTTTGATAGTTATGGTTGGGCCAGGGCTAGGATTACAACAAGTACAAACGCAGAAAGGTTGGTCTTACTATATTTGCTAATATTTATAATTATAATTACTAGATTAATATATTTATAATTATAATTATCTTTATTTTAGCTGTGTTATAACAATAAAGTTCAATAAAATGTGTGAGACAATAGATGTATTCTATAGTCTTTTGCCTAATGGGGCCTTCAATAAGGTTAGTTAATCTATCAGAAATAGATTCAGAAGGTAGAAACGTAGAATTTATGTAATTTTAAGAGTGAATCTTAGTTTGTAATGTGGCTATTGGTATAGTTTACAAGTAGAATCGGGTAAACGAAAAACCATACCGGATTTCATATTATTAGTTCAATATTAAGCTAAAATATAATGAATAGTTAATGATAAGAATGAATAACTAGTAATCAATAATGTTTGGTTCATTCAATAAACAAGAATGGGACATTCTTTTGCTGGCCCTGGTGCCCGGTCCGGCCCTTTCCATTCCTCTCTATAAATTCCTTTAATTTTAGTGGACACCTGTAGCCGACTATATAACTGGTGTTCGTGAATGCTGGCATGATGACTGTCAGTTAAACAAATGCATATTTTTTACGCAACAATCAAAGTTATTCAACGGGACAATAGAAGAAGTAAAGGTAGATAAACATAATAGAGCACGATTGGGTCGGCCCGAAAGTTTAAAAACATTTTTGCAAATTTCTGTCGAGTTGGATCACATTCCCACCCCATGTCTGGGTCAATGCAAACTTTGCACCCCAACATTTTCGCTCCAGAACTTTGCGCCCGAAAGGAACAATGCTATAAATTATTCAGTGCATTGTTTTCTTGAATAGTAGGCTTAGATATAAGGATTTGTAACTGAAAATCATACTGCTTTGCAAACATAGGCTTAGATGTGACTATTACGCAACTAAATAACTGCTTTTCTCAAGAAATTAGGCTTAGTTGTCGGGGCGCAAATGTTGGGGCGCAAAATTCACACCACCAAGTCTGGCCATTGCCAAAACCGAGTTATTGACAGTTCGCCACGGGCTAGGCAGAGCCAACTTCTGACCACGGAGCGACCAATTTTATTAATCCTAGCTAACTGTATAATTTACAGAATCTTGTGTCGCTTTGCGCATTGTTGCCACCACTAAAAAAGGGCAAAGATGGTAGAATGGCACCTAAACTGAACAAATTTTGTCAGTCAAAGATAACTAGCACAGCTGATAATATGTTATTTGAAGAAGGAAAAAAGTTTAATAGAAGGGATGTAGATGGTGAGTAATTAAATTATATTAAATAGTATTACACAGATAGGTCGTTTAACTTAAAGGGTTAGAGTCGGGAAATTGAGCCGGGCCCAGCCTTTTTGTCCGATAACGTCTCTAAGTTTGGACTAGATTTCTGGCCCTCTGCCAAGCCCATCT
>JAQGAV010003563.1:0-12187 GCA_034691345.1 Phasmarhabditis papillosa | reverse complement strand
CACACTCAAGAGTTCATTGACAAGTTCCGTTACAACGCAAAGCGAGCTGCCATGGTTCAAAGTAGAATTAAGATGCTTGTCGGGCTTTAGTGAATAACTTTTTTCACAGAGTTCGGATTTAGCTATTTTCTTTAGGAAACTTAGGACTAGTATTCTTAATATTAGTGCCACAAAATCAGTCAGATTGAATAATTATGATGATTAGCCAAGTCCGACCCCTGTGAAAAAGTTATTCAGCCCGAAAAGCACATCTCTACACTATATGCATTCATGAGTTGACCAATGAAAAAACACTGAATTTTATTGTGAACAAGAAAGTCAGTCTAGACTTTTCTCTAGACTATATAATATTTATATGTTTTAATTATGAACTGTTTTAAAATGGGTGTTAACCCCCTCATATAGTTAAAATTATTCTCTTCCGATTCCTGAATTATTAATCTCATATGTTAAATAGTCTTTCATTCGTTGCAAATAGTCGTATTTCCCTATAAACGGTGCCGTTTATCTTCAAATTATTAATGTTTTACAGATCTGAAGAAATAAATTATTATCTCTGCTGTTGTTTGTAAAACTTTCAACAAAAAAGTTCTTCTGAGGTGCAATAACTTGTACTGCGTTGAACACCTTTTATAGAACGCTCTATTTATTCTCCACGGACGGAATTTCAACGCAGAATTGTTTAAGAAACGTGAAATAGATTCGCATGAATACGGATTGTTATTTTTTAAAGAACTGTTTGCATTAGACACAAAAGCTATTGTTAAAAGAAATTCTTCAACCCAGACCAATTTGTACGAAATAAGAAAATGTAAGTAACCAACTTGAACCGTTTGAATCAACTAAGCATATGAATGCACAACTTCAAAATAACTCCTAATTATCACGAACGTTGACTGCAGGATTTCAAACCATATGATATTTTAAACCAAATACATAATAAGCAATAAAATTAGGCACAATCTGCTTTTCCCATAAAGAAGCTACTTTCCCTTCACTTGTATTAGTTTCTTGTACTTTTATGGAACATGAAATTATTCTTTTGGTATGGGATATTTCCAAGGTATTCGATGAATGAACCCATCAGTCTCCCGAGAACCTTATTCATATAGTTTAGCAGCTTCTAGAAAGGTTGGTTTCTCTTAAAAATAGTATTTTTATTTGAAAACTTTAGTATAATTATTTTAATTGTACAATTTTATTATATTTTAGATGAATAAGAAAAAGTCCAATGGTTTTATCTTCTTTGCTGACTCAAGACGTCCCTATTACGAAAATGAAGCTGGAAGGTAATTGACAAATTGTCCATAAAATCGATATTATTGATTTTTTCTGCAGAAAATTGGGTCATCGTGGTCTGGTGGAGCGAGCTGCCGTCGACTGGGATCGAATGAATGAATCGGAACAGGAAATGTGGAAGAAGGCAAGCAAGAAAAGACAAGATACGCAGGTTAGAAGAGTACTGTAACTAACAGTCCTTTAACACTTAAGTAAAGGAAGTGGGGGAACCACTAACATTCCACACTGCAAGAAATAAATTAAAGTGGTTTTTAGGTGCAGATGTTGGTTCCGAAGAAGCCGCAACCGTTGACTCAGGTATGGATGTTTGGAAACCAAAGAAGAAAGATAATTAAAAAAAGTTAAAAAAGAACGAATCAATGTTAGAATTCTGTTATAACAACCCGGCCTGTGTTCTCCTTGGCCATTTCGGCCCTGTTCGGTGTACTGTAAATATCTGGTCTATTATGGTAATATAGCCCGTTTTTTTTAAACCTAGACTTCAAGCGCCGTTTGTAGTTAACGTGCCGCTATAACCGACTTCATAATTGAAAGAGCAATTTTGCCCGAATAAAATGCACTTTTGAAGGCACGTTAGCTACAAACGGCGCTTGCAGTCTTGGTTTTGAAACGGACTATACCTACAGACGGATTATTCATTTTCAGCCAAAGCCAAAGGCTCGTGTGGTTTCGCAGCTGGAGAAGGAATTGATCGAGAGAGCAAAGGTTAAGGGAATCGACAGAGAAACGGCTAAACAACAGTTAATGGATAAACTGCTGTGGAAGAATGAAGGAGACGTGGTTAGTTAAGAAGCAGATACTTTATAACGGAAAGTTATAAAAGGACCTGGCTAACTTAAACGGCAACATTCGGGGTATCTATCAAAAGAAGTTTATTAGCTGTCTGATCATCACTAAAATTGGATCTGAACTCATGTGGGAGCTGTTAAAACCCTTGTATTCCCAAATCATGCAGTAATAACTATAATCCTAAGGACCTTTTTCCAGTCTTCTATCGTCGACCGTGCTTGGTGTTTGGCTGTTCTTTCGGAAGCATCGGCTCCAGACGGAACTCCGCTTGAAGTCGTCTTCACAACTACTAACAAAGGAGCAACAAAGGCCGAGATGAGACTTAGAATTGTTGGAGCAAAAGTTATCGGTAGGGCAAATGAATGAAAATGTAGTGAAAATGATCTTGGCGTAGGGATTGGCAACGGAGCGCCGTTCTACTACAAATCCTCTAAGTTGAATGCGGGCGGCATGTAACTGATAAATAAGCCACTGCGTTATACCCAGGGCTGGCAAAAGGTCATTTTCGAAACCGATCAATAATGCTCCAAATTTTCCAAATTTTTGAATTTTTTTTTAAAAATTGGAAATTTTGGAAAAAAAATTTAAAATTTCGCAATAGTGGGGCCCGGGCCTAGAAGTTCAGATAAGAGGGCCGGGCCGGCCCTTGCCACCCCTGGTTATACCAGCCGACGTATTTTGATCCCTTGGGCAGTGTGCCAAATCTCGTGTTGGCATGCCGCCAGAGTTCGTGATTTGTATTATTCGTTTGAATTCATTAGTTTTTGGCTAAATGTGTGTATCAAATATACTTCTTATAAGTTTTAATATTTCTTCGCTATACAGGACAATCGTATAAATATACGATTTATCATTTCATTTCAGTCATTTCACTTAAAACTAGTCAATTCAAACGAAAGATACAAATTGCTGACCCTGGCCGCGTGCCAACACTTTTTTCTCTGAAACTACTAAACTATTTTTCCCCAAAAAATTCATTTCCCTAGATCAAAATACGAGCTATGGAATGGTACCAAAATAAATATAAGTTGGTTATCAAATAAATTCAGTAATCGTGCACTAAGTTTTCGCTATCCGATTTTGCTCTGCATCGTTGCGTTAGGGCGCAGTGAGCCGTGATACGCCGTGAAGCATGTTTCGCAGCGCTTACTCTTATGAAAATTTTTTTCGGACCGGACCGTCCAGCACTGCCAAAACTTCAAACCTGATGTTTCACAAAGCAACGCCAATTGACCACTTTTGTTTGGCTACATCCAAATCACATCATCCAACATAACCTATACTTTCAGAAAAAGAAGGCGTTCGTGATGTCTTCTGGAACCACTATGATTCTAATGATGTGAATGCGGTGGCCCTTCAAATGAGTAAATTCATCTCGGGCGGCTGGAACAGTTTGGTGTTGGTACCCTCTCATCAGGCTAAAAGACTTGGTCTGCTGATGCAAAACATGAAGAAGACTAGAGATCAGCTGACTGGGAGTAATTTAAATAATATTAATATTAATAGTCAATGATATATTTGTAAGGAGACACCACTTCGATTCGCTTGGACCGCCTTATGTGTATGGAGGATGTGCTCACTGTCTTTAGAAAAGTTAGCAGCCGTCCTGAGGTCTGCAAACTGGTAATTTCCGTAAGAATCGCTTTTTTAGGTGGACAGTGATGATGATATACAATGGGAGCAGTTGAGAGAAATGCACATGGATGATACGGTATTCTTTGCGAGAGCCACGAGGTCAGCCCTTTAGATATCATCGCTAACTACAGTATATTTAGCGAGCATTTCCTGTCATGCATGGCAAAGTGCCGCACCGAACCGCTGTCTGAACCTGTTACTGAATGCTGTTTCAATGCAAATAATGAACTTCCCAAGGAACAGTCGAATCGGTATGGAGGACCTGGCATTGTTGGCGGAAGAGATGCAGGTGGGCAGGATTAACTTGGAAATAATATCTCCTCGTTCGAAAAGTCCGGAAAACGCTTATACCAGAAACATTTTTTTTCTAAGTTTCAAAAGCATTAGTTATATATAAAAAGAGTATGATTTATAAAATAAACCTTCAGTTATTTAAGAGAGTTAATTTCACTATTCATGTCAATGGTTCATCGGCCACACTTCGTTAACGCATTGTCATTGCATATCATTTATTGGTTCCCAGCGCTGGGCTGCAGCCTCCTTTGAAAGAAAAATCAATCATTCAAAAAAAATTTATATTTAAGAAATTGGTGTGGAATATGATTTATAACTTGCGCACTTGTCTAACACGTATTTCTTGTTAATAAGTAAAATTCCACATTTCATTTCAGATACTTGGAATCCTTCATCAATTGCTCAACAGCAACCAGCAACTGCGAATTTTCTTCCAAAGCCCCTCAATTTCATTGATTATCAGCAAAATCAATACGGTTTGTATTTTGTTTTTGATATTTTAATAAGTATATTTTCTCAGGTCAATATTTGAATCTGGCTCCACCGCCCGGAATCCCCCTTCCCCCATCGGTAATTCCCGCGAAGTATAGAGACGTTCAGGAACCCGAAGCTCAAAAAATGGTTAGATTCTTAAACGTAAGCTAACTTATTTCATTTTAGCAGCCGTCTTCCTCTGCTCAGAAGCCTCAGTTGTCCAAGACTGTTTTGCGAGCCGATGCGCCCGTTTTCACCCCAGCCGCTCATCGAATTGACCATTATGAGCTATACCAGTAAGCAATTTTAACTATTTTCCTAATACATTTCAATAATTTTAGCACATCTTTCCTCAACTTTGCCAAATCGGTTGAGAGCCAATGCTCGTTGAATATGTTGAACGAGATTCCCTCTCGTCTTAGCATCCTCGACAGTTCGCGTGTGGAAATTGATACCCAAGGAACCGCTGAAGCTGATTTTATAGAACAGAAGTATGATCAGGTTAGCTTTTTCAAATCTTTGAACATTGTATCATCTTCTTATAGCCGCAGGACTTTGGCTTGCCTCCCGGAATCTCTGCTCCCACCTATGGTAGACCAAACGCACTGATGCGTAATGGATTCCGTCAGAAATCGAGAAGACGTCAAGGACGCAGCCTGGCCCAGACCATGGAACCCCAGGGGGGTTTCAGAAATGCACATACTATTGACACAAAGGACGAAGGTATGGAAATATAGCAATGAAAGATGCTAATTAATATATTTCAGCCACCTCGGACCAGATGTCTCTCGTGTCCCGCTGGCTAAATTCTCTGTCCATGCAAGAACTGAAGGCACTCGATTCTGAATATGAGCATTTGAGAGAAGAGGACCCCGATGAGGATGAAGATTTTGAGGAGGACTGGTGGGTACTCATTTTACCCGATAGTTTTCTTTTCTCTCATAATATTATAGAGGAGATTTAAGACTTTATAGATCCAAAGAGAAAACAAGTGTTCCCTGACAGTTAGTAATTGAAAAAAAAGGATTATGACAAATGAGGGGCGTTAGTAACAAAGATTCAAGATTAGAATATGTTCTCTTTGCAACGTAATTTTGACAATTTCAGTTTTCCTAACGCCGTCTACTGCGAAGGAGACGTTCGTGACGAGTGCTTCTAAGAAGAATAAGAGAGTTGAAATTTTTTGATAGAGTTAAATTAATGTAATAATTCCATTGTAAATTGAATAAATGTTTCCCAAAAGCTATTATTTATATACGATTGTTAGTGAACGATTTACGATAGTATCGTCAGTAATTTAAACTAATAGAATTTCCCTAAAAATGTTTGAGGAAAAATTTCGATTGAACAGCGCAATCGCGGTCGTCCGATTCGATTCAGTCGAATGGTCCCGTAACGCGTACAACGAACATCATGACCCCGGTAGACAAAAATGGTAGAGCTAAGAATGTGTTGTTTTTCCGTTTATTTAAAAATATATCTTCAGCCAAGTTCGCAGGTCTGTCGTTTTATTTTACTCGAGCATCGCTTGTTTTCATTTTTATTTTTTTTCTGATTCATTGACTTTTTCAAGCAGAAAAAATTATACATCATTTAAAATAAGTGATGATCGATAGGCCATTTTTACTTATGTAGATTGTGTTGTTTTTTCGTTTACTCTCGGAATACGTATTCACAATGATTTCAGTCTGGACATGTCCTTCCGGAAGATATGTGAAGAGGAAGAAAAGGAGAATCAAGCGAGGGTCAAGGTATACCATCGCAAGTGTCCAATCTATGCGTTATTTTAGTCCATACAAAATGCTTGTGGTGCCATGCGAGTTATGCTGCAGGCTATCAATGGCGACCGTGTACCATCTTCCAGTAAGATAGTATGCTCTAATACAATGTTCTCCTCTTTTTAGGCCGCGAACATCACACAGATGATGAGAGTCTGATGGAGGACAACTACGAAGAGGAAAAGGTGTAATCAGCAGATCCACTCCTCATCTTTTACTTTGTTCAGAAAATTGATGAGCAGTTCCTGCGCCACCAAGAAATTCTAAACAAGTATGAAGAGAGAATTGCACAAGCCACTGAGGTTGGATATACATTTTTAGCATCGACCTTGAATTTTATCATTTTCATAGGCATTCGACATTGCGCGGCTAAACTTCTCAAAAATCATCAGCATTGTGCTAAAAGTAAAACCCTCGCTGACATCTTTCCACGAGCTGAGAAGTTCAGATATGGCAGCTGAAGTACATAGCAGGTTATTCGTTCGTTATTCGTTGACCTATTATTTATATTTTGCAGAATGGATAAAGCTGGTCTTCACGCTTTTTGTGCGAAAGGTGGTGATCGCCGTTTCCCTCACATTGTTCGAAAATTGAAAGTTGTCATGGACTGTGCTAATAGGACGTTGTTCGATGCAGAATCCCTCAATCTCGGTTTATCATTTAACGGTATGTGATTCATATTTATTGGATGTTTAATCCCTTGCATAAAATCAGTCACTATATTAACTACTTTGGAAAAGCTTCTAAATAGCACAAAACGTTTCACTGCAATAGCGAAAAATATAATGGCTAATATATAGCCTGATGAGTTATCCATTTACATTAAATGTACTATGCGTAGATTCTGATAATACATGTAAGTGAATAAAGCATTGTGTGCGATTGGAGCAATTGTGGTTCCATTTGCTATAATTCAATTTTCAGAAAAACTTCAAATCCTGAAGCTGTACTACAAAGACGATAAATATGGTGGAACTCAAAAATCACCACTGCGCATCACTGGTCATTCGCTTCTCCAGATTGTCAACGATTTTCTCACCCAACATCGAGTTGGATATAAAAAATGTAGGCAAATGAGAAAGTTATTATCTGGAGTTCAGTAATTTCATTCATTTTGTATATTCTATTGAAGCCATAATAATTTTTCTCTAAAGCTTGTGTATTCTCGCATTATTTGTCTTTATTAGTTTATTTGGTAGTCTCGCATTATTGGTATTTATTATTTTATCCGTTTATACAGTAAATTATAGTTTGTATTATTATAGCCTTCTCTTAAAGCCGTTAAATCGGTAAATATTTCGATCACCACAAAAACAGTTGTCTGGGGCATGTGGGTCGTTAAGCTGTATATCTTCTCATATGGACCCTCGTGATTCATACTGTCGTCCTAGCTGCCACTAACTTTTCTGCACTCTTACTCCTTGAACACTTTATTTTGTTCATTATCAGTTTCAGCATGTCAGTCGAGGTAGACGGGCAGAGCTCTACCGTTACGGAAAATCAACTAGCTCTCCCTGCTGCAATTGGGGAAATTAATAGGTTTGTTCTTATACGTTAGCGCATTAATTCGCACAACAACTTTAGGGATGATATACTTAGCTGGATGGTGGACCTAAGGGATCCAGAAGTGCGTGAAGCGGCGCTATTGGAACTGAGTAGAAGACGCGACAGCGTGCCTGAGTTGCCAGTATGGTTGTGGCACTCCTACGGAACCATGGCTATTCTCATGCAAGAGGTTTTTTATTTGTTGATATATTTTTATGCGCGTATCAGGTGTTTTCCGTTTATTCTTCTATCTGTCCACCCACACTTACCGCTGTGGAGTCGAATCGCGTTTGCAATGCACTGGCACTGATGCAATGTGTTGCAAGTCATCGTGAAACTCGTGGTCACTTTTTGAGAGGTTGGCTTGTCTTTTGAATCGCTCGGAATGATTATTTTAGCACATATTCCTCTCCTCCTCTATCCATTCTTACATACAACGAAAGTCTCGAAGCCGTTCGAATATCTTCGTCTTACATCCTTGGGAGTGATTGGTGCTCTCGTGAAAACAGATGACGAAGAGGTTGTTATTCCTTGTGATTGTTACATCTTTACATGTTTTTTTCTAAAGGTTGTTCAGTTTCTCCTTTCTACGGAACTTGTTCCTCTGTGCCTGACAATTATGGAGACTGGAACCGAGTTGTCGAAAACCGTATCGACATTCATTCTGCAGAAGATTCTCACAGATGAAGCTGGTCTCAGCTATATTTGCCACACCTACGAGCGTTTCAGTCACGTAGCTATGGAATTGGTATTTATCTGTAATTATTTTATTCCAATATAACTTGCAATTCAGGGTAAGATGGTACTTAAACTTGCCCGTAGTCCTTCACCCAGATTGTTGAAACACATTATAAAGTGCTACAGAAGACTGGCTGATAATCCGCGGTATGGCTTTCTTATTTTATTAACTATCCCTATTTTAGTGGCAAACAGGCTCTCGGACAGTGTCTGCCGGATCCTCTGAAGGATCCCTCTCCGTTCAAAACTATCCTGGATGCAGATCCATCTAGCAAGTCATCGCTGCAGCAACTTCTTATTATTCTTGGTTAGTATGTACTTAATTTTATATATTCATTGTTATTCTTAGATCTTCCCCTTCCGCTATTCCTAGAGGAATGAATCACAGGAACTGCACCTAGAGTGTAAATCTGTTCAGAACTTGTGTAGATTACTTTTTATTCATAGCTTTAGCTACTCTTTAACATATTTTTATTTTTAATAAATTTATTTTATAATGTTGTGTGTTATTCGTCGCTTCATTGATCGTCTTCAACCAGAGTCGTATCACGGTCGCCGTTGGGTTTTTTCTTCGAATGGCTTGTACTCTTGGTATATTTTTTCCGCATGCAAGTTCTGGAAAATGTCAAATTCTACGAACGCCTTAAAATAAAAGTGTGCCTACTGCAGTTGTTTCAACATGTAATGTGGAAAATTTATGGTTCTTCACGTACGATCGGTTCTCCATAGTTTCCCTGCGCACCTGTTAAATAACTGGTTTTCAGCATTCCTTGTAAAAGGTTTATTCACTTCTCTTCGTGCTACGGAGAGCAGCACAAACATAGATTACAATGGAATCACTGGATGTGACAAAAGATGATCTGATCAGTTCCGGTTAGTAATTAAGCGTTTACTCATTGAACTTTCTATTGTAGACCAATTCTCTGAGTATCCGCTTTGTCCTTCGGAAGCGAACGTCGAACTGGTTACCCGCTCCCTGTCCAATTTGGATCTTCTCAGTCTTGCCGATGCCCTCAATACTGCATGTTCTGCAAACGGTGTGTCTAATTTTATTTATCTTCGTTGTTGAAAAAAATATTGTTTTAAACTTCTTTTGCTTTCATCCAATCATTTAGAATACTCTTTGTACTCGCCTAATCCTTCTCAAGTGGATGTTGAACTTGAAGATTTTGATTTTTGCGATGTTTCTGAGAGCGACGGTCAGCATCAATTATATATTTACTATTTTGCAAATATGGTTTCAGTATTGACTGCGCTTTCTATTTTGGACGAACCCGAACGAGATGTTTCTACTGCTAAATCTATCAACTCAATTTATAGATGCAACTCGTTTGTGGACCAGTCATCGGTGTACGCCCGCCAATCCAATACAACTGCTGTTGAAATTGAAGGTATATTTAACAATCTTTCTGTAATAAAAAGAAAATTTCAGAGGATTTAATTGGCCAAGCATCTTTTCCGCTTTCGACTGCTGCAGAAGGAAGTGTTTCCTGGATCTCCAACCGCTCATCAGAAACGGACTGTGAAGTACCTTTCACTTTCAAAGTTGGAAATGCCATAGTTGTGGACTCGAATGAAATCATTCATCTCAAAAACATCAAACCCAAGCCAATTGAATTTAACGGAGAACATAGCGATTTTGCATGTGGTCAGTTGATCTAGCCCTTCTACTTTACTTTACAAATATTTTTAGTCGAAAAGAACGCGATCATGGATTGAAGGAAAATGCTTCAACTGGCTAATCATAGCAAATACAATATTGTATTGTGTGATAAGATCTTTTTGTTCCAAATAAACAATTTTGTATAATTATTTAAACCGTCGTAATGTAGTTTGAAGAATACATAAACAAGGAAATACACGGCAAAACAAAGTTCACTGAGCACAAATTGGGCGGAATCCGCCAGCCTTTCGAGCGTTCCGGTTTAGTGCAAGTAATTGTCGGATTCTAATCAGAGCTTACATTCTACATAGTAATACACATGCGTGAGGTTAAAATGGAAACGTTTCATTATAGGCTGAAATTCGCGGGAGCAAAGATCCGGCTAGAGGCACTTTCAAAACGGATGCCAACCGCAATTTTAGCCGGAGTTTGATCAAAATGTTTATGATTGACTTGAGCTGGCCTGCTCGTCCGGATCTTCTTCTCTCTTTATGTTATCAGTCTGGGGGCCTCTTTTAGGAACTGGAATTGTTATCTGTGCATTGTTTATGTTTAGATTATATTTTCCACTGTGTATTTCTTTAAGAAGGGGTGCTGAAAACCGCATATCAGTTTCTAAGCTCATTGAATTTAGCTCACGATCAATCAAATGACAGACAGCCTGAAATGATATTGTCTAAGTATTTGTTATTTGGTTGGATACTTGTATATTTATGTTGCAAACGTTTTGCAATAGCTGTATAATTCTAGGAAGTGATATGTTCGCGCGGTAACATATGGAATATGTTATGGATTTTTAAAGACCGAATTCTCTGATTGCTTGATGTCGATTTTAATTTCGTAAGATTCCATACTCGATTATTTTGTTTCAAAAGTTGTGTTCCGAAGCACAAAATGTTGTACTCCTTATATTGATACGTGACGCCTGTCCCCCCGCTTTTTCAATAGCCTACCTCTATGCTGCTCATAATACTTTCCGCCTTTATTGTTCTATGCACGTTATCCTCAAAAGAGTCGGCAGATGAAAGTAGCGACAAAAGTGCCGCTCTATGGCGAGCACGTTCACCTCGCATGATGTTTTTGCCATCTTCCGACAGTTCGCAAAAGGTATAGCCTAGAAATTGTATACATTATTCACAATAATTTATATATAATGAGTAATTGAATATATTTTATGTTGGATATGGATAAATAGAATAAAATACGGTGGAAACTGTGAGAGATCATATGTATAACTAAGGGATTTCACTTTTGCGTTTGCATGTTGGCGAGTTCCGTCGGCGTATTCCCCAACGTTTTCGTCGGAGGGAATGATTGTCTTTCCCGTTCCGAAATGTTGTGAAAGGTACGTTGGTGAATACGGCAACCAGGGCGCAAAAGTGTGGGCCGGTCCGGTACGAACTGTTGTGGAGAGGGCCGGCCCTCACTTTCGAAACCGATCAATAATGCTCCAAAATTTCCAAAATTTCTCAAAATTGGAAATTTTGGTAAAAAATTTGGAATTTCGCAATAGTGGGGCCTAGAAGTTTTGATAGGAGGGCCGGCCCTTGTCACCCCTGACGGCAACTGGGTTCAAATTAATGCCACGTGTAACCTGCATCTATGCTTCTACTATTCTTTAAGTGACACTGACCTTCAAATAGGAATATATTAGCCTTTATGAGTACATATTCTTGTTCTGTTAGACTAAGATAGACCATAGGGAATATGACTTCTGGGAAGAACATTGTTGTGGCAAATTCGAATATTCGACGAAGGCTGAAATTAAAGGGTCGTTGTGTCACGGCCCGCCAGTGTTCAAAATAGTAACTGGTCCCGCAACGAAATTTAAAATGTCCGTTCTCTGCTGCACGATTCCTGAATTTATTTTTCATCCCATTTTTATTCTGATTATATCATTGAAAAGAGCACAGTCGGATCTATGCGACTGAGTTTTTTCAGACCATTCTGTTCACGCGAAAAGGAAGTACTA
>JAQGAV010003562.1:0-12188 GCA_034691345.1 Phasmarhabditis papillosa | reverse complement strand
GGTGGAAACCAATTCTTTGTTCATTTGATTTTCAAAAAATTAGAAATATATATTCTGGTTAAGTTTTTTTCCAAATGTTAACGAATTAGCTCAAATCTTCCCCGGGCACCCACCCGGACGATTCTATAATAAGGACACTGGTGGGTAAATTATTGATCCGTCGACATCAGCTTTCATATAGAAGCTTTAAAACTTTCAAATTGTTATTTTCATAAGTTATAGAAATGTTGCAAACTCATTAGCGGAAAGCATCACACGCAGGGCTGCCATGGCTTCTTAACTTACGCAGTAGCTGTTCACTTATTTGAAACATTTACTTTTTCTTGGTTTTAGCCAATATAAGTGAATGGTTACATGGCTGGCAAAACATTTTATTTCTGTAAATATCTAACGAGCAATGGAGTGTTGTGGCATGAAAAGTAGTTGCGAGCACCTTTCAGATTTAAAATATTTCAAATTCGTTCAAAATAAAAAGATTTCTTAATTGGGTCGCAACTCCACGTTATAAAACAGTTATATTTTATAGCGTAACTTGTGAGTTAGGACAGTCATAATCTTGTTTGTTAAGGCCGGAGTTCCCTGCAAACGCCCTGCCGTCGACAAGAACGGCACGGTTGTATTCCAGACCACTGGACAACCGGGAGCCGGAGCCCAACAGTATAATCCCTATCTAATCCAGGGACTTCAAGGATATGTGCCAGCCGTCTCGTGTGAGTACATCATACGGTAATGGGGAAGAGATGTTCGATTAAAGAAGAAAGTTGGAACATTTGATTTCAGTACCCTAAACAGGCGACCAGCATCAACAATTGTAAATCCAATTCAACAAAATTTCCCTTTTTGAAATGTTTCACCTAATGCTAACTTTGCTTAATACGCTGCTCTCAAGTGAGAACCACCATGCCGAGCTTTATTGGAACGGGTGTGTGTTAATACAATATACGGCTGTGGGCTCCTCGATCTCAACTTCGGAAGTCTTGAAACATTCGACTTCCCCAATTCCCGATAGTTCACTAAAATGCATGTATGGGTATGGAATAGGAGATGTTAACCCGGCCCGGCCCAGCCCAAGATTTGAAACCCAGGGCGGGCCGGCCGATTTAACAACTCTAGTATGGAATAGGAGCTGTAGTAGGCTAGCTTAGAAATTGGGAAATTGCTTATAATACCACACATTGTCCTAATGTCCTTAGATGATTACCCATTGTTTTGCGATTTACAAAAAGGAAATGTTTCACAAAGTTTGAAATATAGAGACTGCCCATGCTTAACTTACGCTTATCTAATTGGAGTGTTTCAGTTAGCGGCCAGGTGCCTCCACGCTACTAAATCGGCCCGGCCCGAGCCCCATCGGTTAGAGCTATCTACCAACCTAATGGTGCCAATGCAGCTTCGACTTCTTTCTCTATATAATTGTCCGTATTCACCCTCACCTACTTTTGTTGAAACATTCACTTTCAACTAAAACCAATACCACCGGTTTCCCCCCTAAATTCGATTTGTTCAACTAGTCAACACCCCAAATGTTTCATAATTCTGTAACCCCACCCACTAGATACTAAGTTGGCCCCCCGACCTACCCCCTTTTTCGACATTAGCTCCGCCCCCAGCCCCCGCCTACTTTTCCCCGCTTCAAAGGATCTCATTGCCGTTGACGGTGCTTCGCCTTTTTTGTGTGTGTTCAATGTATATGTTATTCTGGGATTTGTAACATTTGAATTCTTATGTTTTGCTAGTGAACTTGATCATCAAAATAAGCGTAGATCAAATGTTACAGGTTCCCTTATAAATATGTTTCTTGCGTGCGTGCGTTCGCGAAACGGGTGTCGGTACTTACAGTCATTCTACACAGTAACCTTCTTCCACTACAGTACCCGGTATATGGTCAAGAGTCCCACTATCTCTCTAGGACCGACAAGCCTTCTAGTCTCATAATAAGGCCGTGGACACAGTTGGGGCCAAGCCCGTCCCGGCCCGGCTAAAGGTGACGCTGGTCTTTTCGCGTTGGTTCGTCTGATTAATCGGTTCGAATCATCACAAACCGCTTTTGTACTCCTTCGTTTCCTATATCCCTATGTGTGTGTTTTAGCCTAGTAGAATTGGCTAACCAGATCCGGCAAACGGCTTCGATTCTTCAATCGGGCTCGTTCAAAACTTACCGGACCTTACCAGCCAACCCTGCTCCAACAGTCACTGACTGAGCTCATAGTTGATAGTCGCTCAATTCTTCTCCGTGGCTGGAATGTTTCAAACACGCGATTCATTTGCATCGCCAGAGAAGACAGCAACTCTTGCCAATATTTGTGTTTCGCTAATCCGTATATAACCACATTACTCCCTTATTTTGTTCATAGATTGTAGTATCCACTTTCCTTCGAAACTCTTCTGTTAAGCATATTTACAATGATTATCCGGCTCGCCGTATCTCATTACGGATTTCGATATAATTAAGTTCGATTCAAAACGAAATATTATTATTATTTTTTTTATTCCTATTATTGTTAATTGTAGTCATTTTCAAAGTTAAACTAAGGCCGGCCCGCTCGCTCTGTTTTTCTGAATTCGAAAAGTTTCAAACTGAGCTGGCGGGTCAAGTTGTTAATTCTCATTGTTGACTTGTATTGTTTGATAGTGACTTTAAAATCCCCATTTCAGATGCTTTAAGCAGTTTGAAATTCTGAATCTAACGTTCCCTACATGTTATATTTCTCCCCCCGTTTAGTCATTGCCACTGACAAAATACAGAGTCGTCAAAGCCCATCGATTCTAAATTTGAAATGTTTTAATGTGTTTTTTGTGTATCCTCGTCGTCCCGATCGATTTGGAGCTCCGATATTCTAGTTGGTGTTTTTAAGCACAACGTTATTCCGGTTATTTTTGTGTGAATTTCAGTTTTATTGAATATTTTTGTAACTTTTATGATGATCAGATAACATTTTAATAAATAGAAAAGTCAAGCTGAATTGTCATTTCCTTTTTTAGGACAGGATCATGTGCAATTAGTGAGGATGCCAAGATTCAGACTTTTGAAAAGTTGAAACATTCACTTCCGGCGCATTTTTCAATACCGGTTCTCGATAATATAAATAGTCTATCTCAAGACCTAGGTTTCCAGCGCGGTATGACAAACGGGATGCAGTGTTATATAAAATTAATGTAAAATCGATCTACGTAGTGCGTTTTCTCTAAAAGCACAAACCGCTCTGGAAACCTAGATCTTGAGATAGACTATATGAAATCATCTCAGAAAGTAGCATCGTTTCCACTCTAAATATATAGTATTGGCAGTTGTGAAGATAGTTTCAGGCCAGGTAGTTAGTAGAACGGCACACTAGTGAGAAACAACGAACATCTAAAGGAACATCCACCTTTTTGAGATTAGCTGTTCCTCACACATAAAATATGGAAAGTTCTCGAATTATGTCTGAGCAAGAGTTGACTCTATTAAACAATATATAACTACAAAAGTACAAATGAAATCATAATCATTCCAGTAACAAATATATATTACACAATAAGTATTTGAATACACTATTAGGATTTGACCCTACACAGGATGTCCAGAGGAATTTATTGTTCAAACGAACGCAAGGTATAAGTAATTATTTTTATTAATAAGGAATAAAACAATAAGATCATACTATATATCCATACACAAACTACACTGAATAAGATCATTGAGGTAAAAGATGGGTCACGTGGATTCCACGCACGCGGGGATACCAAATTACTAACGGGGCGCATAAAATGCGGCTCAATTCCGATAAAATATCCGGTACATAAAATGAACCAGCTAACATGTATGCCTATTCATTGCGTTCACTTATTTAGTCTAGTTTGTTTTCAAAAAGTCAAAATTACTAATTAGATCCTGAAAATAGATTTACGAGACATCAAGAAACATTTAGTTCTATACATTTCAGATTTAACCCGATGATGCATTTTTCCAGTTTTTTATTAAAAGAACTACGTAACTATTAACAGATCTATTCAAGAATAATTATGGAGTGTTAAAAAAGAATGTCATTGAAAATGGCTTTGAAAGTATTCGAAAAGCGAAAATATACGCAAAATTTCCTTAAAATATGCAAATAACACTCCATTATTCCGCTTGAATCACACTCTAACAGATCTATAAATCCCTGAAGTAATGTTTTTTGTATTAGAATAATGATTTCTGGTACATTTTCAAAACTTTTGAAATTCTCAGCTATTCTCGGACTACGTGATTTTCCGCAAACTCGTTAGCACAAAGACGAGAAGAAAGTAAACAAAACAGTTGTTCTGGCGGATTTTAAGTGGGATATTGTTTATAAATCTTTTCTTTTAACGTTTGAGAAAGTTTTTCCACAATTTTAAAATTGATTTACGGAATTCCGATGTTTCAAATGGTTTAATTCATTGTCAAAAGTTCCAAATGAACGTGTTCCCTCAAAAGCTTTTGCCTCACACAGTTGTTTGTGAACTGCTATGTGAGCATATGCAATTTCTCATGATAATTTTTAAAAAGTTTAGCTGTTTTCAAAATTCTGACGCCAGTACTTCAAAATACTATAGGATGTCACAGTATAAAACAATTTTTAGTTTTCTGGTCAGTTGTGAAGTGAAATACTCACTCGGTACCCTTCTCAAATGAACCGCTTGTATTCAGTGATCCTATTTTATTTGCTACCCAACCTTTTATAGAGGGATTTTACTATAAAATCATTCAGTCATACATTCCTCTACTACATTCACCTACTATTCAAGTTGGTATGTTCAAGTAAATTAGTTGTAGTCTCAGTCGTAGTAGTAGTAGCTCAGCAGATAGCGCGCCATCCTATGATTCCGTGCGATGGAAAGATTGTGGGTACGATCCCTCCCCCGTTCCAACCGGATTGAGCAACCATTGGATGTATGCTTTAATGTTCTCTCTCATGATTCCTGTAACCCGACTTCTAGCTGCCCCAAAGATGGAAAGAATAACAAGAACAGCCGTCATATGATATACATTGATATACAGAATAAAAAGTTTTTTTAAAATAGCTGTAGCCTGCTGAAATTGAAAGAAAACACCTTGATTTTAGTTGTTTTTGCTAAAGTTTGCGGTTTTCTTTGGCAAAACATCTGGTTTCCGTTATCTTTTATTTACAAAGCAGACCGGAAAATACACTCAAATATTCCACCGTTTGCTTAAACCAAAGTGTGGTCACATCAGTACTGTTTACTTTGCTTACTGAAGATTCTGGAAGGAGGCTAGTATAGTCAGCACTAAGTTAAATAATGGCTCCATCATTACTCTTGGCGCTGATTATAACGTCAACAAGTAGTTTTTTTCTGATTGCACGTACAACTTAAAACAGAATTTACAAGATTGGGCTATCTTCCTGATCTTTTCCGACAGTTGTTAGCGTTTTTCAAAATTTTTTAAATGTATCTGTTTTTTGTTTGTTTCCCATAGTCTAACAAGTAAATGTTTCACATATGACTAAATATGGACATTTTGCTACTTTGGCAGTTATACGTCATTGTGCCCACAACTAGATATTGATAGAATAAAAGTAAACTGTAACTTTCTCGCTCAAAATCTGCACCTTGTATGGTTTTTATTATAGTCGACGGATGAATCGTTTGCAGGGGGTGTACGGTAGATTATAGAAGGAGCGGGGAATTCCGAAGAAAATGCACAAGCAACCGATATAATTGTGAACGATAAAGAAACTCCCGAATAAGCACTAGTATTTACTCCTGAATAGAATCCTTATAAAAATACTTTTTCTAATGTGTTCGACTTCGAGATCACCCCCCACAAAGTTTACCATTTATCTCCGTTCCAATAGCTTTTGACTAGATTACATTTCTTTCCGTCATCGAATAGACTCCGTTTCCCAGTAGATTCGTTGTTTTCCAGGTATACAAGTGCATACACAGGGGGGCGTAGGCCATATTGGATTACCAAACGAAGCATCTTTTTGTTCGGGCCAATTCCAAATGTTTTTCGTACTTTTTACGACACCATGTGACTTTTTATTGCCATTTCGAGCCCTTAGAGATTTCAAGATTAGTATATGTAAATTTATAAAGTCTGACAGTTCGTATTCTTCATGCCTGCTTGCAGAGCTGGTTACCGGCCCAGCCCGGCCTGAGTTTTGAAACCCAGGCCGGGCCGGGCCGGCCGGATAAATACCTCTGCCTGATTGCACCAAGATTAATTTCCCTTTCCTCCTAACATTCGATTAGTTTTCCATTGAAACATTCTTGAAACATATTCGCTCTTTTCAATATGGAGTAAATACCTCTGGTCGATCTCCCTATTATATCTAGTACATTTAAGGTAGCACAATATTAGAGATTCAAAGTTGTCGTGATAGTTCCCTTTCATTTATTGCTTCATCTAGTTGTAGGTAAAGTTGGAGAAATATATAGAGATATAGTAAATAACAAACAAAAGACCGCAGAGCGCGGTGGTATACATAACCTTCCGCAATTGTGTATTTGTCTTTTTCTCGACATGATACAAAATAAAACAAGTACAATATTATTTTTCTGACAACAATCAAAAATGGCGCTTCAAACCATATAATGGTTTTCCAATTTTGCCAAAGAACGAGCGATTTTCCAAACCCTACACAGCACGGCGCACTGCGTTCTTCTTTTTGTTATGGACTATAATCTAACCTCTTTTTGCATTTGCTCACCATTTAAATAAATAAATAGTCAAAGACTCACAAGTAATGTTTTCTTTTTCTCTTTTGTATAACCAGACGCTTGAATATACTTAATTACTCAGTCATCAAACTAAAACACTTTCAGACATTCTGAAACATTTACTTTCACCGGATATAACAAATTTCAACGTCACTTTCTGTGATTTCGTATATTCTCGTTGATATTTCGCAATGTTACACTGAAAATAAGAGCCGCCTGCGGCAGACTATAAAATATTAAATAAACAATTACATCATGTTT
Source organism: Phasmarhabditis papillosa (assembly GCA_034691345.1). Classification (NCBI taxonomy): domain Eukaryota; kingdom Metazoa; phylum Nematoda; class Chromadorea; order Rhabditida; family Rhabditidae; genus Pellioditis; species Pellioditis papillosa. The sequence goes on along the minus strand of JAQGAV010003562.1, from coordinate 5,240 downwards.
TCGCTTATCCAGCAGCCAAAGTGTTGATTTATATCAAAGAACCAACAATATGAAGTGTTTTCATTGAATATTTAATTCTGTTCTTCTATACACAACTTTATATTTATTTAATTATATATAATGTATTATTGTAATGTGAATTCTTTGCTCCTTTCTAACATTCAGTCTTCGGGTGCACACAACATGGGATTAGTAAACTGCTGGTTTCCCAAGCCTTCTGTAGCTACGTGGAGCGAACCCACAGCCACAGATCCTCACGGATTCAGAAACAGCTGCTTTACAAATGAAAATTGTTTACCTTTTAAAATGTTAAGAATAATTATGTTTCCCAGTAAAAGCCCGATTGAAGTAATATTGTCCAAAAGAATAAAAAGTGCTTAGTTTTTCTTAAAAAAGCTCAATGCCTGGAATATCGAGCGTTAGAACAATTTCATCTGAGCTTGAACCGGTACACCAACAGACCTGCACCAGAGTCCATTCTTTTGCAATCTACCAGACTGAGCCCATCCCCGGCCGTCAAAGTCCAAATTCTGATTGATATTGATTCTCTTGCAACGTGCAACAGTTCTCTTTAAAAGTAATCAATATCTTTATTGTTGGACGTTGGATACTGCCAATAGCTCAGGCCTAACTTCTAAAGTCACAACCCTCACCCAGAAGTGGTTATCCGCCCGACCCGGCGACCTCCAAAATTTCAGGCCGGACGGGGGCGGGCCGGGCGGGGCAACCATCTCTGCCCTCGCACGATCTTGACCAGCACTGGAGATTTAGCTGTAGTTTCAGTCTTCTCATTCATTCATGCCCTCAGTTCATTTTCCGTTCTTTTGTGCCTATTTTTCCCTACTAATCGATTTCTTCCGCTTGGACTAGTTAATTCCTGGTTAGCAACGTCATCCTGCCCTTCCTCTGAAACCTCATTATTCCTTGTTGTCTAATTTTTTTTTGATCACTGAATTTAAAGATGAACCGATATTTTCTTTTTTGTGTTCTGAATTATTACGTTTAATGGAGCCTATTTTTGAAAGAAGTTTAGAAGAAAGTGAATGTTTCAAAACTATATTAGTAACAATAATTGAGTTCTTTGTTATTCACCAACGGATTAATAGCTGAAAAAGAATAGCAAAGCATTCCACAATTCATATGAAATTACTGTCATTTTTTGTCCGCTCACCATAAATTTAGTATCTAAGTAATTTATTAAATTAACCTATTTAATATTCTATTCTCAGATTCAAGAGTATTGTAATTTATACAATCGAATCTTGGAACTATACAGTAAATATCTATTTTCTTCGTCTCAAACTATAAGAACTTTTATTTTGCCGTACCGGCCAAAACTGGTGCCTCTCCGTCCTATTCAGCTGATTTCTCGTTGCTTGTGGCAGCTAGCTGCCTCTATAACTGAACTTATAGAGTTCATACATCTAGTTGTAAATGAATATAAACAAAGAGCACGTGAATCGAGGCTTTTAGAGCGAAAATGCACTTTCTTTGTGGCAAATAGTTAATAACTAATGTTGTAAAAGCTCTTTAACTGCAATCACAAGTGCTTGTATACTAGAGAACATTATAGTTAACAATGACATTATTGTATGTAACACTCATAGAAGAACAAAACTTTGGTGAATAAATGGATGAAACGACATAATATTAGTATGCTTGATTTAGTTTAGACTGCTTAGAACTATATAATTGCTCTTTGTGAAGATCTGCCAGTAAAAAGAACGTTGCAACATTTTCTTTTGCACTTATTTAGTAACTAAACTCGAAATGGGTGCTGGGTGAACGTGTACAGCAGAAACTACGTTCATATCTTAGTATCTGTCTAAAGAATATATTTTCCAATAATAGCGAAATGAATTCTCTCCATAAGTATGTTTAACTGATAAAAGTTAATTTTTTTGAAGATGACCCTATGTACCTATTGTATTGGTAAATTTGTTATCCAATCACCAACTTGTGAAACATTTATTTCTGTGCTTGTAGCGTTACAGGGAAGAGTATTTATTCTAATCCTCAGAAATATTATGTATACTGAATCACTGAAAGTATCCACCTGCCTTACCTAGACCGAGAACGCAAATCCTGATCCAAACAAGTAGTTTATTTCGTGTAATCGATCAAATCACACAAAAACTGTAGATTTCTGCGGCGCAGGGATTCGGCCATTCATTCCGGAATCTTCTGAGCAGAGACGACTCCTTTCTAACATTCAGTCTTCGGGCCCCGTAACATTTCTGATCCAAAATATCAGCTTAACCTGGATATTGAAGTCCTTCCTTATCTCTCAGTTAAGCCCAATATTCTTTCAACTCAATTATTTATCATTGTTTTCCATTTATCATATTTCCGTAATCTCATACCTCATATCCGGAACTTTTCTCGAATCTCAGCTTTTGATTTCTTTTTTCATCATCCGCCTAGAGCAGCTTATTCTCGCGCTTTTGCTCGTCATTCGGAAAATGTCGATAGATGTCCAATACGCAATGCCACACCAACACAACACCAGCTAACGCATTTTTTGCCCCCTCGCAAGCCCGCCGGAGCTCTATTTTATAGGTTGTGTGATGCAGAACGTTTTTTAGGCTCTGCTTTATTTTATATCAAGTTAGTTCAATAATGGAGAAAGTCAATGTTTCAAAGTTGTTGACATTCTTATAACTATATATTATATTAGAATTCCAGCTAATTTTACACGTTATCTTAAAATGGTACGGTATCAGCCGATTTCGGTCCTGAAACCATTTTCTTCGTTTATAAACTTCAAACAACATGCATTCTTAATGTTTAAGAGTTATATGCTAAATTAACCATATGAGTAAATGGCAATTATGGGCCAAACCTTTTATCTGTACAAATTTTAAATTTTAACTTTAATCTTTACAAAATTTATTGGATAATTTCATTCATTCTAATATATATTTCCTGAAGTAATTACTACTCTTCATGTACCCTAATCTCACTGAAATAGTTAATACGTGTTTATGCGTACCTATATCTTTACAAATACTGTCCATTATTAATATTAGTTCGTAAACTTAGGATACTCTTGCAAGCTTACCTTGCCGATAATGATATGAAACCGATGTCTCTACACACAATGTTAAATCAAAAGTTTTACATTGATATGTTTAAAAAAGCATACTTTCCATATTGTTTTCCTCCGGTTTCGCTGACTGAGCACGCGTTTATCCGTAAACAAATCCTCCGCACCCAAAATCCACCGAAACCGCCTCCTTCGGCTCATGCCCTTCACGTGAACATCTTATCCTCTCTGCGACTAGCAGCTATAAAACATTTCTCTTTTCTACTGAACCAGCGCCTTTTCTAGGAACGGGGGGAATTATAACATGCGAAAAGACCACAAAATTGCTGTTGTTCAGAGAGCATAGGAAAGGATCAACTGGGGCCGGCCGGGCGCAAATCTATTTTAGTACTTTAAGTATGAGAATATGCGAAGAGGGCTTATGAAATATGTAGACTAGTACTTTGAACTTCTAGGATTACATAGTGGATGAACAGAGGGTTTGTCATCATTTTTAGTTTTAGTCAATATATATTGTATACAAAAGAGATTTGCAATACCTTATGGTCCCAATCTCCTACCGGAAAACACAAGTAATTCAAGTTGTAAAACGATACTCAGCTATTTTTATTTGTTTTATGTTTTCTGGAAATCAATAAATATTTATATTTCTATTCTATTTCTATCATGTAGAAAGTTCTAGTATATTTCAACGTGTTGATTATTTACTGTGTATAAGCTCGTCTTTTTGTACCATAGTTTGTGCCAAAACTCTGGACATGACGAATGGACTCGGTGACCCAATCTTTAAAAGTGTCACCCCATAAGCTAGAGAACGATATTCGAATCCCCAGGATACTTTCACATCTGCTCTCGCGGTCTATAATTAACCATGAACTATAGTCCATCTCAAGACCTAGGTTTCCAGCGGGCTATCACGAGCAGGGCGCAGTGTTATAAAAAATTAATGTTAAATCGGTCGACGTACATCACGGTTCATGGTACTCCAAACGTACTCCAAAAGTACATCATTTTTTTATAATACGTGATGCGCCCCACTCGTGATACCGCGCTGGAAATCTAGGTCTTGAGGTGGACTATAGTACCAAAAATACTCTCATAAACTTCTGAAACATGCACTTTTTCTCCAAGTCCACATCAGAAATTTATAGCAATTCAATTTGAGACATGCGATGTATGAACTTCTTTCTTGAAATTACAGTCTGCAACACTAATAATCTCGATGATTAATATAATTTCTCTTTTCCTTGCATAAAAAGTCAAAAGTTTTCATATTCCACACGTCTACCCACACTCAGTTGAAAGTGATACTTGAAAGAAGAGTTCTAAGTAATTCGGTTCATATTTGTTGTATAGACATATGGCACAGCTGTCGTTATATTTCACTTTATTACGCAATATTCGCCGGACTAACAAATCTTTAGGTGAAATCCCCAGAACTAAATGTTTCAGCTTAGGTTTTCATAAAAGCCTTGCCTCAGTAGTTAGTATTTCTTCCCGAATTCTGTCAAACCAGCAAATGCTATTCACTTCCTTAAATCCCCCCTTTTGTGGTTAGCAATATATGTTAATTCCAGTGCAACATTTTTAATCCTTAACGTTTAAATCATTCTATTGAATTGTGGAATCATTCTCAGTATCTTCATTAGGCTTTACCTAATCCTTTTCTATGGAATTACTTTGATTATCAAAATCATTCAACTTTTTTTGAATTGCGCTGACTTGTCGAGCCTTTAGTCTACTTTTATAATAAAATTGGCAATTTTCTTTTTAAATATGAACAATTTTTAATTTCAGTCTATATTAAGGTCGCTTCCTGGATTTTGTCCTTTAAGTTAAAAAATAAGATTTCATAAATTGGTTTTCGGAACTATGTAAGAACTATACTAGTATTCCAATTTTTCCACAATATTTGTTCAGAACAATGCCTATATTTTTTGGTGGGTGTCGGTCGCTACCTTTAACTGGGTTTTTGCACCACTTTGCGGATTCATTCGACCGAAAATCACGGAGTCCTTAGTCATTTGTTGTTCTGAATACTAAATGTTTCGCGAATTGAATCTGCGTCTATCTTACTCTCCGCACAAGTGCTGAGTCTAAAGTAGTGTTCATAACCTCGACGGCGACGGCGACGGCGAGGTGTGCATAACCCCAACGGCGACGGCGACGGCGAGGGTAACGGCGACGGCAACGG
>JAQGAV010003561.1:0-12189 GCA_034691345.1 Phasmarhabditis papillosa | reverse complement strand
AAAAAAATTCAAAAATTTGGAAAATTTAAAAAATTTGGAGCATTATTGATCGGTTTCAAAAATGAGGGCCGGCCCGGCCCTCATTTCTCAAAAGTACGGCCCGGGCCGGCCCGGGTCGGCCCTCCCTTTTGCCAGCCCTGGTGCTGGGGGGACCTAAAATATTATATTTATTTTTATTGTTGGTCCTATACTCATTTTTCGGACGCCAATATTCACCCTGGACGCTAACTAGGATAGAACCTAATACTTTGCTAAAATGCGTTTCTATAAGTCCCAAACTAGACCTCTATTGGCATATACTTCGCACCAGAGCCAGCCAGGCCAGGCTGGTTAGCCAGCCTGGCCTGGCCGGGTAAGGCCGGCCGGATAACCACCTCTGCTTCGCACCATTTGAAAAGTCGAAGGAAATACTTCTATTCCGCCCAATCCTTTTTATTTTTCACTTTCCAAGAAGAAACTTTCACTTGCCATTTATTTGAGAAAGGTATACAGACCGATAGAACAACACCGACGAAGCGAACCAGCAAGTTAATTATAAACAACATCAGCGCAAATTCATTAACAATCAAGGAAACATTAACAAATATAATCATAGCTTTATTTAAATAATTACGCACATAGAACAAATATAAAATTTACGTAATAATATAAACCCGAGTATCACCAGCTTTGCATAGGATATCTAACGCAAAGGCCCAAGTGTCACATTAAGTTTCGTTGGCGAACTCGTCAGAATGGAAGGCACTACATCAGTCTGAATTTCCACAATAGAAAACACCAAAATAAATCAACTTACTTCACACTTTTCTCTGTCTTTAGAAGTATTATGACGATTTTCTACATCAGCCTCTACCACGAAGGTTGTATTCACACACACCTTAATGAACTGGACGGTACACTATCAAATGAGGAATATTACCGGAGGATCAGAATTTACAATAGGTGAAGGAGGAGCGTCCAATACCGGCAACTTGGTCTTTCGAGCTCTTTTTGGAGCCCTATTAGGACTATGATTGGAAGTGCTCGCGGAATAGATGAATGTTTCATCATCCGCACCTCCACATGTTTCATCCATACCACCCAAAGATTTCTTACACCTCGTGCGACGCTTTTCGTTAATTATTTCAGTAACCGCTTCCATTGAAAAGTTCTGAAAAACTTAATGTATTTCGAAATTATATCATCCAACCTTCTTTGCTAGAATAGGAGGCAATGATTGTTCAAGAGTGATTTCGCGTCCCATTTCACGCAATACATGCAGTAATGCAGCGTCTGGCGTTTTGCCAGATGCAATGAAAGCACAAAGCTGATTATACTGAATTAATATATAAATAAAAAAAATATGTCGTGTAAACTACCTTCTCAGAGTATTCATTCCTGAATGTTACATTTTCTTGGCAAGCATTCGTGAGATCTGTTCGAAAACTTTCTGTGCAAGCCTTGGATTTAGCCTACAATGATAATTTTTATGGGTGAACCAAATCATCAATGATAGTTTAACTGTTTACTGGAATAAAACACCCAAATGAGGGGAGCGAACCAAGGCATTTACCATCTTGTGAGATGGTTATGGTGAAAAAAATTTACCTTTAAATCCTTATTTTCCTGTTTCTGCTCCTTTACTTTATTCCTCATGGAATCACAACTGGATGACTTGTCCAATGCGCTGGCACGCTCTTCTTTCATCTGAAAATATGAATCAGTGGATGAATACCCAGTAAGCCATACCATCTCCAGAATGTCCTTTAAGATGCTTCGATAAGCAGTCGGCACACATTTTAACAAATTTTCCAACGCCTGATCCCAATTGAATGACGCATCCGATTTACTGACTTTTTCCAGTTGCATATTACTGGAAAAGGGAGCAATTACAATTTGGATGAAATGCATACATTAGATCCAGTGATGCTTTGAGAGATTCTTCTTGTTTGTGAATATCCGATTCGTCTACCTCATCTCCATTATCCGCTCGGCGCTGCAAAAGGTTAGATAAACTATGAAATTAGTTAACCTCAACTTTTTTCTTGGATGGTTCTACTTTCAGGTTGACGAGTTCCTTGTTTAGATTTGTCCGTTCCTCCCGAAGATCACCCGCAATTTTTTGAAGACTATAATGAGTGGAATATCTGGCTAGCAAATCTTCTATCATTTTCTAAAAGAAGAATATCAATTGAAGTAAATAAATTAGGTGACCTTTACTGCAGTTCCATCTCCTTTACTATCAGCTACTTGGGAAACCTTCTTATTTTGTGTTTCCAACCGTTTTACTGCTCTAAAATAATAATGAACATATACTAGTGCAATTTTTATGAACCTTTGAGCCTCTTCTAATCTGCTCTTCATCACAAACATCTGCTGATCTTTGGCTTTCTTCTCTCGAGTAAGTTCCATTTCTCTACGTTCCTCCTGTTTAAAACATATTTGAATTACTATGCACCTGTAGCTTACTTTTCGCTTTAGAGCTGTCAACTGCAGTTCCATGGAAGATTTCCATTTCCTGTACTTCTCGGCTTCGGCCCTAGCCTCTCGCACCATCTTGATTTTCGCCTTGAAAACAATCATGTTGAACAGGAGTCACCAAAATAATAATAACCTTCTTCAAGTCAACAAGTTCAGCTCTCATCTTTTTCATAATATCCTCGGCATCTTTTTGCTGCTTTTGAAGCTTCTTTGCCTCATTGACCTGCTTTTTCATTACAGTGATCTGTTTCTCCATTTCATTGACCTTCCGTCGTCGCTCTTCCGCAAGTCTAAAGAAGTATTTTTGTTGTGAAGAAATAAATGTACCAACTTCGAAGATGTTCCCATTTTTTTCAGTTCGGAATTCAATTTATCCCGTTCCGATTGCAGATCGGAAATTTCTTTCTGCCTGGATTCCAATTCAGTGAGGAGCTTCTCGACATTTTCGCTGTTCACTTCCTCTTGCTTCATTTTGCGTTCTTTGAGGTCAATTTCACTTTGTAATGTAGCCAACTGATTGTTTATGGTTTCCAAGTGGTTGAACCTAGGAAGTGATTAAAATTACAAGTCAGTTTAATCAAATACCTTTCACGGTCAGCTTCTTCAGCCTGCTCATGATTTTCGATTGCGGTGTCCATATCAATATCAGTATCAATGGCATCGCCCTAAATTTCTAAATAACAAAAATAAACTAGTGCGAAAGACACCTCGTTCGCATCGTCACTGCCGACTGCCTCAAGTATATCCAATACTACTTGCGGTATATCTGGACAATTTATGATTCGATCACGCTCATCTTCATATTGTTCGATCTTTCGAGTGAGGTTCAGCTAGAAATATAATCTAATAACACGAGTAACAGTTAGTTTTACCAATTGAACTAGCGCGGCCGCCTGTTTCGAACGTGCATCCTGCAGTTGATGTTCTAATTGCATTACGCGATCGTGGCCAAGAGATCTAAATGTATAACATTTACAAACATTAAAAAAACAATGTCAACCTTTCACTGTCTGCTTTATCTAGATTAGCTGGAACAATCCCAGCCTTATACTGAGCTAACTCTTTGGTAAGCTCTTGAACCTAAATAAAATCAATAGAAGACTAGAAAAATAGGTCAACCTGTTCTCTGAGCTGTGAAATGACCTGTTTGTCCGGATCGACATTCAGCACTGGTTTGTTCTTGATCTTTTTAGCTCGGTCTGCATATCTAAATCCATTCAGAGATTATTAGATAACGATATAATCTTACCTAAGCGTGCTTAAAGTTTCTTCGGAATTGGAGTCTGCTGGGGAAACACATGCAATCATAATAGTAATCGAGTTACCACCCAGTGAATCTGTAATTATCATTACTTAATCGATAGGTTGAGCAACAAACCTTGGAGTAATCTGGTGATTTTCGTGTCTCTGTAGGGAATATGTCGGTTATTACCCGGCTCGGCTAGGAGGGAAATGACGTTACCGAGGGCTAGAAGACCTAAATTATTTCCAATTATTCTCTCATGATGAAAGTTTACCAACCTTCGTTTATCTTAATTCCTTCTCTCAAACGCTCTCCTTCTGCCATAGTCTTCTTTGCTCTCTCAGAACCAGCGAGATCTACCAGATGCAACTTTGAGGAAAAGCTGGTGTCCCTGTAAACAAGTTAAATAAACCACTCAAAAATAGACCAGGTATGTACCAAATGTAAGCATACACTTTTTTGCGGATACCCAGGTAAAAATTTCCCGTTTGGCTACAATGACTCAGGACTGAAACAGACTCGTTTTGTCAACAGAACGTCTGTCCCTGATGCTTAGGCCAAATGTAAGTTACAAAAGAAACTTGTGATACTCTCGTCCGTCAAAACACATTAAATGTTATTAAATGCGTGAAGCAAATATCAAATGGTGTCTACGTTTCGAAAACCAAGAAGAAACTCACTCTTCAGTCATTTGCATTTTTGTGAGTGTAATTGTAAAAATAGCATGGGAACGACTGCTTTGAGCATTCATAGCAGTTTCTCCTTTAGTCCTATTTTGACATCCCTTTTCCAGCTGATGCATGGTCTTCTCCAGGTTGTCGACGGCAATTTGACCCAGATTCTTAACCTACAGGCAGTTGTTAAGGGAAATAAACTCGTATTTACTAACAAAGACTTCTCCATTTTGTTCACGGATCTGGAGTGCTTCCCTTGCATTTGAATCCGTCAACAGGTCGTGGATCTTCTCATCATATATCTCCAGCATACTAACTGTCACCTAAAAAGTCATGAGTCACCGTAATCCATAGTGTATGCCTTACCCTGTATGCTTCCGGATACTCCTGGCCCGCTATGTGTTGAAACAGATCAGCGACTAATCGAGGGACGATGCCCCGGGAATCGCTCTGCATGCTGTTGGTTGTCTCCTCTGTGCCCATGGTAAAGGTTTTTCCGGAACCTGTTTGACCATACGCGAGCATTGTGCAGTTGAATCCTAGATATGCAAAGACTCATGCTTAGAAGTTAGACAACAACTAACCAACAAAGAATTTATCCATAATGATACGAGTCGTTACTGCGTACACCTCACTCTGCGTACTATCCTGTCCTAGAACACTGTCAAAAGCAAAAAGCTTTCCATTGCATTTGATCTAAACAAAGTGAATACAGTTAGAAATAGGCAAGAATTCCACCTGATTGGTTGCAGTCAAGGCTTGCACAGATTCAGAGTTTGCCTCCTTCTTCTCTTTTTGGTTCATAGGCCTGACTCGGACATACACCGTCAGGGGAACCACATCTTCTGACATTTCTCTGCAACCAGAGAAGTTAGCTATTGAAAATGACATACAGATAAGAGGTAATATTGGTTAGCGAAAGATTATTGGGCCAAAATAATGAGTTTGACAAAAATGAGCAAAAAGGAAAGAATTCTGTAAACGTCGCATTTTAATTTTAATTTGAACCAACCAACGTTTCGCGCCATTTCTTTATTTTGAAACCGTGACGGCCAACCGCGACGGCATGTGGTGGGTGAAACTTTCACCCACCACCGTGAAAGCCATTGTTAGTACACACTCGGCTGTCTATTATATGGCTAATTGCGCAAAGTTTGAGGTTTTATAAAATTGCTAATAACATTGTTTGTAAATGTGATCTAACCGTTATAGACACTTATAATCTCTCCAATTTCAGTAAAATGAGCCGTCTTCTCAGCGAGAACGTGGTAAAAACCGCTCAAAGAGGAATATCTACCGTATCGAGTGGCCTCCTTCCGCGAGGAGCTTTAGCTTATATAAATGGTATAATGCACTTCTCAATTATTTAACGTTTTTGTTTAAGGACAGTTCGTTTCGAGTCGGAGTTCTGACACATTTGACGTTCTGAATCCTTACAATGGTAATATTATCGCTGCCACAGCTAATTGTGACGTTTCAGATGCCAAAGACGTAAGTTTGATTGCCTAATGCCACTTTTAATCCTGTTTGCTCAATTGTTCAGGCCGTATCCGCTGCACGCAAGGCTCTGAGGAGCTGGTCACTTGAGACATCTCCAAAACAGCGTGGTGCTATTTTGCAAAAATGGTACAATATAATGGTTCAAAAGGAGAAGAATCTTGGGCAGCTTCTCACTCTGGAACAAGTACGCTTGTAAACTAAATATTTTATAATTTCAACGTTAGACGCCATACATTCCTCAAAATAGAAATCGGTGCTTCTGTTAACTGTATGAAAAACAATCCCAGGGCAAACCTTTGGCTGAAGCTTGCGGCGAAATTCAATACGGAGCTGGTTTCTTCGACTGGTATGCTGGTGAAGCTCGCAGAATTTATGGACAGGTCTTGTATAGTATCAAGTAAAAACATACAGGTACATTATAGGTTGTTACCCCCGCCGTCCCCAATCGGGAGCACATTCACATCCGCGAGCCAATTGGTGTTGTAGCCCTGATTACACCCGTAAGATATCCCTTACTATTTGTTGTCAATAATTCTGGATTATAGTGGAACTTTCCAACCGCAATGATTACCAGAAAAGCAGGTGCTGCTTTAGCTGCCGGATGCACACTGTTAGTTAAGCCTGCTGAAGATACGCCACTCAGTGCATTGGCTTTGGCACAGGTTTTCAACGCAATATACGAGTTTTATATCATTATGTTATAGGCTGGTGAAGAAGCAGGATTGCCTGCCGGTGTATTCAACGTTATTCCGTCTGATCGTGCCAGAACCGCTGAGATCTCGAAATTTATCTGTGAGTCTACTGATGTGGACGCCATTAGCTTCACTGGCAGTACAGCCGTTGGTAAGGTGGGGCAATTTCTGTTGGCTTTTCATTGATCTTGTATGTTCTAGATATTGTTGACCCAGTCCGCATCAACTGTAAAAAGAGTGTGTTTGGAGCTCGGCGGTAACGCGCCTCTCATCGTCTTCGACACAGCTGATCTTGAAAAAGCCGTTAAGGTTTGAATTGTTCTTTAAGTGATTTATATTATCCACTTTAAGGGTACAATGGCTACGAAGTTCCGTGCATCAGGACAGACTTGCGTATCTGCAAATCGCTTGTTTATTCATGAAAAAGTACGATTTTTATAGATATGTTCCTTGTCATTTATTTCCTAGGTTCATGATGATTATATATCAAACTTATCTGAAGCTATGAAAACATTGAAGGTTGGAAATGGTTTAGATCAAGGAATCACACAAGGACCTCTGATTAACGATCGAGCTGTTGATAAGGTAATTACTTCTAGTTACTTTGTTTACCTTGCAATCCGTTTTCATAAATACTCCTATCTCCCTCTATCTATTTTATTATTTTACATATTTCTTCCAGATTGTCAGTCTCCTTTCTGATGCGGTTTCCAAAGGTGCCAGGATTGTCCTAGGTGGAAAGCGTGGTAAAGGATCTTGCTTCCAGCCTACTTTAATTACTGGTATAACCGATGACATGGAGATTGCACACTGCGAAATTTTCGGTCCCATTGCTGCTGTAAGAACGTAAGTCACGTTCCCAAATTGGAACAATTTAATTTTAGATTCTCTGACGAATCCGCTGTTCTTAAGCAGGCAAATAATTGCCGCTCCGGTCTTGCTGGTTATATCTTCAGTAACGACTCTTCTCAGATTTTCCGAGTAACCCGCCAGCTGCAGGTTGGAATGATTGGAGTCAACGAAGGTATCGAAAATAATTAACTTAATTTTACTGAAATAATATGTATCAGGACTAATATCATGTGCCGAAGCCGCATTTGGTGGTGTCAAAGAAAGTGGACTAGGACGCGAAGGCGCCTCGCAAGGTATCGATGAATTCACCCAATGGAAGTATATCTGCACTCAACACTAATTCCCACATTTTTAATTTGTTATTCTTGCCAAATTTTATCCTCTAGTCATTATGTTTCGTTGATCCCGGTGCTAATTTCGATCGATATTGAAACAATAAATGTTATCATGACAGCTGTCTATCTATTTTCGGTCGTCGCTTGACCTAACATTGTCACACGTTTTGCGATAAAGAGGGAAAGAAATATTGAAAATTGTGTAAAGATTCAATTTGCGTATATGCTTGGAGAAATGATGATGAAGGCTGTTTGTGTTTCCATGGTAACATACAATTATCGTGGCATGCACACTACAGACTAGTCAAAGCTTTAAATGTACACCGGAGCTAGAATGTCCGGCACTAAACTTTCGCAATCTGCGCTGGTAAGTCTATCTAAACTTTTTATATACTGCTTACCCCTACTTCTAGAATTATTTGAAAACATTGGAAAAAAGTAGCAAAGAGTTACGTCAGACAACTGGTTCATCGACCAGTGATGTTTCACATCGGTGAGTACTGTTACCGAGCAGGACTGCGTAAAAATTTGGGCAGGCCCGGTCATGGCCAATGTCTTCACACAGCCCTGTTACCAAGCCGTTTTCACGTTTAATTTGAAAACTTACACTTAAAAAGGAAAAGAATATGTATTGATGCCATTCTCTTTATAACAAATATTTTTTTGAACTTTTCTAATAAACGATGAACACTGTCGATACTGAATAAACTAATACCATTTACTTTTTTCAATGACGAAATCCCATTAGATTCGATGGATGTCATTTATCTACTCTTTACTGCCAACTGTCTGTCTCATTATTGTTATTTACATAGAGCCAAGTCAGGGATGGGAAATGGCCGCCGGTCCCACATGTGAAAACTTGCACTTGTTTCCATAATGTTTCGTCCTCCACAGCACTTAATTTACAGACAATCCGTTCAAAAGAAAACTGATAGAAGGGAATCATTTTCGTCTGTACTATCGCAGATTCGAAGTCATGAAAACAACACGTCATTCGATTCAGATGATTTCGCGTGAGTGCTTAAGCGAAATTCACAGAAATCTTTAAAATAAGTATAACATTTGCAGGTCAATTGATAAGATGTCAACAATAATAGACTCGGACGAAGATGAATCAACAAGTAAGTGCAAAGAATGTAAATATAAAAAGGAGGGAAAACCGAAGAAACGCTATGTTTAGGATATTGAGCCGGTAACCTGAAGAAACGGGAAACCTCTTAATATTCTCAAATATTTTACGCTACTGCAGTTTTTATGAAACACACCATCATATGAGAAAATGAACACATTCTATAAGTATTCTATCAACAAAGAAGTTTCTTGTGATATAAATGGATGTTAATAGATCTAGGCGGATAACCAGAACGCTGGCTAACATTATAAAACAACTAAATGCCCACATTCTTTAGGAGGTGAACGTGTTGTTCTGGATCTTAATTTTGATCCATTACCAAACACATCCAAACTACCCCGTTGGAAACCAGGTGAGTTACTTACTAACAATAATGAAGTAGTTAATAAGAGCTAGAAATAAACTAAAAATAGTTTTCAATTCTAACTATAAGCCGTGTTTCGTAAGAGAGTTCATTCGGAAACCCCCAGAGCTGGTTATCCGGCCGGCCCGGCCCGGCCCGGCCTGACCTCAAAAATTTCAGGCCGGGCCGGGCAGGCCGGGTCGGATTGCATGTTAATTCGACCATCCGGCCCGGCCCGGCCCGGCCTGACCTCCAAAAATTCAGGCCGGGCCGGGCCGGGCCGGTAACCAGCTCTGGAAACCCCCATAAGTTTGGGTAAACTCATATAAAACTTTCTAGCACCACATATAGTATATAACATCACTCCCCGTCTACGCGTTGGACTAAACTTATTGCAATAATCAACAAATTTAAGACCATCAAGTTGGCCGAAAATCGATAGCTGAGATCCGGGAGCTACGTAATTCAATCGATAAATCCCTACAACCACCTCCGCTGATGGAGAAGAAGGCTCACAGGAGCGTCTTCCGAGCTGCAAATAGTTTTGGAGACATTGAGGAAGTTACTACGGAGGAATCCGGAAGAAGTGTTAGTTATAATGAATTCAAGTTATGATTGGGAAGAGACAAATAATATACATTGGTTACTTTTATTGAGCAAGCAGGCGGTTCTTAGAAATAAAACAACTATGGGAGGGAATTAAGCAACTCAGACACTCAGCCGCGAGAGTCCTGCGACCAAACACTAGCGAGCAGATGGAATTAAGGGTGTGAACAGTCGCCAAGAAGTCGCGGGCATTTCGACCTCAGTGCTACCTATTGGCGTCATCCTCGACCATCGCGATAAATTGTCGGCGTGCTCCTTATCGAAAATGGGCTCGCCGACAGCTCACCGACATCACAGATTAATGTGGTCTGGTCCAATTGTTCGGGCCGACCTGGGCTTGTAAATTCCCTTCAAATTCGCATCCGTTGTCAAGCAGACGAAAGCCCTGATCAGAGAAATTCAAATTTATGTTTAGTTGCCTAAAGGACCGTGATCCGGGCCAAGCCAAACCCGTATAAAGCTTGAAACTCACAAAATCTACTATTTATAGATGGAGGAACAAATATCTGGCAAAGCAGTAGCACAAATTGTGTCTTCAAACAAGAAATCGCCGTTTAAGACAGCTGTCGAAAGTGGTAGTTCCGATCTGGAGTCAATTGACTTTGAAGTAAGTCTTACTGTAGAAATGTAAGAAGAATTTTCTCAGGCGAGATTTTCAAAAAGAATACTGTAGATAAGAGTATTAGCAAGATTGAATTTTATATTACATAATATATCAGGGCTGGGTATTTTACGGGCGAAATTTGAACAGTCGGCCCGGCCCGCACAGGGCCGAAAACAAGGGGTGGAAAGAGCCGGCCCGGGCCCGCCCTCTTACCAGAACTTCGAGGACCGGGCCGGCCCTGGCCCTGGCCCACGTAGGCCCGGGTCGGCCCTCACTTTTGCCAGCCCTGCCGAAAACTCAAAAACTCGGCCCGCGCAGGTGATAATTTTTATGAAAAAATCGACTGATTTAGGTAATATTTTGATAAATAATATCGAAAAACATGAATAGGTGAAGCTTGTTTCATTATTTATTGCTTTTTCCCAGCACTATAATATATGTACAGTCTGTATCCAGAGCTAGCGCAGATTCCTGTGGAGCAGCGGTGCTACATAAAAATGAATCAAATGATGGACATTTATTTGGAAACCAAACTCTCGCAACAGACTATATAAAAGAAAGATTATGTCTTAATCTAACAATTCTTAGCATTACACACCGAGTAAGACACTTTTACTGTTTTCAGGTTCCATCGGAACTCCCAGAACGAATATCCGGAGAGCGTCGCGTATCATTCAAGGAACCCGTTTCTTCCTCAAACGACACTTCGAACTCATCCGGATCCACTTCGAGCTCCGCCAGCAGCAGATCAGAATCCGAAAGCTCCCGAAGCTCCACGAAGTCTAGTACCAGCGGGAGTTCAAATTCGAAACAAAGTAGCAGCACTAAGTCTTCCAGCCGCTCCAGCGAAAAGTCTGAAGATTCTGATCCAGGATCATCGGGATTCGAGAGTTCGGAATCATCTTCCAGTACGGTAAAAGCGGACATCGCAAGTGAGCTAGAGCAGCCTTCCAGCCCAACTTCTAACTCGGAGTTAGTTAAGAAGAAAGAACTCAAATCCAGAAAAACTAGCGTAATACCCAAAACTCAACAAACCGACCCTGGAGAAGCCACGAAAAGCGAACGCAAAAGTCCCGATAAGCCTACTCTTCAGCTCGAACCAGTAAAACAACAGTCATCTAACCACAGCTCAACTCCGGAAAATGATTCCGAAAACGAGTACACACCTCCGAAACAGCCAAGTTCAAGGAACTCCAAGAACAGTTCCCGAAAATCCAGTGAAACTTCACTAAAGGATGAAAAAAGGCAATCAGTGTCCGAGGAGTTTCAGAGAGAAAGTAAGTCGAGGAGTAAACCAATAACACACGACTACTCATCCGATATATCCAGCGACGAAGCCCGCATCGACTTGAGAAAAACGAGAAGATCTTCTTTTCGAAGCTCAGGGAGCCCATCTAGGATTCCGCATAGACCGGATTTGTCTAGGAACCGAAGATCAAGTCAGGATGACCGCAAATATTCAAAAGAGCTTAGAAGAAACTCGCTGAAAACTAAGAATACGGCGACGATTAGTATTCAAACGGAAACAATGGATAGACCTTGGCTAGGGAGAATAGCAAACCACAACAATCACGGTAAGCAAATTATTGTATTTAATCTTATTAAGATTCACAGCCATTCGAAACAATCATTTTAGTCCATTTAAGAAAAGGTAGTCGACTCTTGCAACGAAAACCTACTGATCAAATTTAAGGTGGTCCCACAACGACAACCTGCACATCTAGTTCTTTTGTACTCCTTTTTTA